>APFE031118627.1:15432-104821 GCA_000404065.3 Pinus taeda | reverse complement strand
TACCCAAGGATTGTAGCCATTGGACTCTTAGTACAACATCAACACCTCCCATTGGAATGGAAAGCATTGGGCTAGTCAATACATATTCTCCCATGGATAGCTTGATATTGTGGCACTTTCCTGAGAAATTTATTGTTCCTCCATTTGCAACCATCACTTGACACTCTGGTGCTGGATATATGAAACAATTCAATTCTTTTGCTACCTTACAATGAATAAAATTGTGGGTACTTCTTGAATCAATCAACACTATTACCTTTTTCTTCTTGATTTGTCCTTCTATCTTAATGGTTTGAGGAGTGGTAATTCCCGCAAATGCATTATAAGATATGGTCAGATTCATTTCTTCTTTATCTAGGCTTTGTTCCTGGAGTATATCATCTTCTTTTGACCTTTCATACTCCTTTTCTTCTTCCTCTTCACAATCTATGTAGAATAATTTCTTCTCAGCACACTTATGACCTTTAGTGTATTTGCTATCACAACTGTAACAAAGCCCTTTTGATTTTTTTTCTTCGAATTGTTGTGGTGTCAACCTTATAGGTTTTGGAAGACTAGGGTCAACAACACTTCCATCTTTATAGTTGTGAGTGGTATGCTTCCTGGTTGCCATAATGTTTCTTTCCATTTTTCTTGCGAACTTGAATGCCTTCTCTAATGAATCAGGTTCCCAAAGGTGAACATCATGCTGGATATTATCCTTTAAAGTCACTATGAACACATCATTCCTATGCTCCTCTAGAATACTTTTTACCCTTATGTTCAATTTTTGGAACTCCTCAATGTGCTCCATTATTGAACCCTTTTTTTGAGACTTATCAATTGGCTAAAAAAAGTGTTGCTTTTTGTATCCTCATAATGTGCTATCAATTCTTCCATGAAAATTGCCGAAGTGATAATCTTTTTATGAGAACAAAGCCATTGATACCATACAAACTGATTTGGTTCCAAATATAAAGTTGCAATACGTACCTTTTGTGTGTTTTGCACATTATTGAGATCGAAAAATTGCTCCATCTGTAATATACATGTTGCGGGATCCTTGCCATCAAACTTCCTCATATCAATTTTTGGAATATGGTGGGTCTTTGATCCCACATTAGAGTCTATGAAATCATGATTAACATTTCTTTTGTTCGCCTCATGAGTTTCCTTTACTACCTTTTCACCATTAGTAAGTATTTTCTTGTAGAAAATTTGTCAAATCTGTCTTCAAATCTGCCATGTCTCTCTTCAAATCTGTCTTTAAATTTGTCTTCAAATCATAAATATTAGCTTCCACACCCTTTATCTTAGATTCCATGCCATTTATCTTAGCTTTTGTTAGCTTTTGTGAGAGTGAAATTTGTTGCACTTAGTCTTGTAATTTTGATATATCATGTAGCATTTCTTCCTCTTCTTCATGAGTCATGCTAGAGCTTTCAGATTGCTTACTAGGTGTTTGCATTTTCTTTCCTCAGGGAATCAGTTACCGATAGCAATGCTCTACTATGCCCTTTGAATTCCTTCAAAATAATTTTTCAAACCAAGCTTAAGCAAAAATTTAAAAAATCTACACATCCTTTTTCACTGTGTAGGAGCTCGATATTGCCTCTGATGTATCTCTGTAATTTCAGATCATCCAATTCTGAAATTGCGACTTGTGGTAGCCCTCTGTGTCCTCTTTCCAATGCCACTACTCTGACCCCAATTGGATGCTCCAATGGAGAGTTATGCCAAATCTCCCACAGTGACCTAATTATAAACTAATTCAGTAGAGCGAACTTGTATGAGGTGCCATGTGTCCCTGTTTCAAACTTTGGCTCTGAAAAATATATTAAAGAAACTACAGTCTGTCCTCTTTTTGTAACATCTTACAGAATTTGAATCTGATGCTCAAAACGAAAGTTATGATGATTATCCCCAGGTCACCTGTTTGGAATGTAATTCAGGAGTCTGCAAAAAGACCAACTTCCTCAGATCATATCTCCGCAAATATAGCGCAAAAAGCTCTGAAATTCGGACCCAAGGTTCAGTGCGATTTTGTCTCAAATGGGTTTTTTTTTGCTTCTGAAACATCCGAAAAAAAAGTTATAGCGAAACTACCACGATGACCTATTTGGAGCAGCGAAACCCTAGAATCCAAAGCTCTAATATCAAATGTTATGAAACCAGCTCACAAAAAGATAGAAAAGATAGTTGAACGCCTTAGAATTCAGCCTCTTCGAGGGGGAAAACTCCTTTACATATAAATGTACAATTCTTCGATGATGCAAATGACAAAACCTCCATTCTATATATAGGAGTCTAAGGAGTCACAATATAACCTAGCCGACCTAACAATAATAATATAAAGCCACAAAAATAACAATAGAGGGATTCTATGGGGCATATTAATAACAATATGGAGACAATAGGGGCAAAACAATATTAATAAGGGATACAACTACAATAGTAATGGGGTAATCACTAGTATTATAGGGGCCTAACAATAAGCCTGTTGTTATGAATGTAGTTTTCGAAGTACATGCTCTCACAGTCCAACTTGATTCGTCCTCCTCTTTTTTCCTCCAATCTTGTAATCGTGTTGAAGCCCCATCCTATGATCCAAAGTGGATGGGATCATTCTGAGTTGATCTAAGTTAGGGTGTTCAGTGTGTCTACTTTGTTTGTTGCCTCCTGTGGGAGGTAGACATTAGTTAAGTGTCCATGAACATTTGTCCCTGTTAAATGAAACTTGGCCTGAATAAAGTGCTCACTGGCATGTATGTTAGTAAGTGTTATAGCTCTATCATCCCAAATGATGGCTAGCCCTCCTGAGGCTCCCATGGCTTCCACCGCCACTTATTTGCTTCATGGCCACGCTTTGGCAAGGATCTGATACAACGTTGTGGAATTACACTTGGTCTCCTACAATAAGAGAATTTGAGGCTTTTCCTGTTGTAGCATGTTCTTTATTAATCGTCTGTTCCCCGGGCTGTTGAGCCCTCTGATGTTCCATGAGATGAGCTTCATGATTCATGATTGGGAAGGGGATTATAGTATTTGGTGAGCTTGGAGTATCTTCCAGATTCCACCAGCATCTCCCCTATGCGGATGGTTCTTTGAAGATCGGTTTTCTGTCGTCGTTTCTAGTTGTCTTTGAAGATATTTCTTCCATCCCAGTGACTACTAGTTTGGATGCCTAATGATCTTTTCTTTTGTGCTCTTGAGAGAATTACTTCTAAGTTCTCTAGCTATCGCTCAGGAATTTTATCATATTCCTTTTTCTTACAAGCCCGTTCAAGTCCTAGTATATCTAGATCTCCGATGTCGAAGTTCTCCGATTCCTCTTCCATGTGTTGTACTATTTCCTGCTCTCCCTCTGTATCATCTACAATCATGAGCTGCATCTGAGTGCTATCTACCTCCATACCTTGAGAAGTCTTTTTCTGCATGTTACTAGGGGAGGGCGTTTTGGTGTCCGCTGGTTGCTTAGAAGTGAGGGCTTTCTTTGAGCTTGATGGATTAGAATGGGCGGAAGTCTTAGGAATGGCTTCAGGTTGCTTCTAATTATCTAAAATATGATCCTTCGGCTGGAGCAGAATTTCAAAGTTGTTTCTTGCTGAAGGCAAACAGGTGTTGGTGACAGGTTTTTTGACTGAGGTAGAGGACTTTTTATGGATCTTTTTGCGATTGGGAACTTTTGTAACCCATCCGGGTCGGATTTGTCCATTGAAGGGGTGGTCGTGGATTTCATATTGGAGGGACAGTCTCGGAATAAATGGCCCAGGGCGTGGAATTTTCGACAGCGGAATGGTACATTCTCATAATCTATTGTTTGTAACCATTCATAATCATCATGGTAGAGGCTTACCGCATCTGAGAGAGCTTTGTTGAGGTGCATGTATACACAAATCTGTGCATAGGAGGTGTATCACTTCAGCTTTGTCTCCTCTGCCACTTTGATGAATTCGCCTAAACCATTCCCAATATCTTGCAAAGAGTCTTCGTCCTAATACTCCAAAGGGAGAGAATAAAGTAACAACCACACTGGGGCCTAGCTCAGATCTTGTTTGTCCAGGTTGAAGCGTTCGATCCATCCTCTTAGGTACAGCCCTGTTGCGTTGAAGAAATATGGTCCTCCATCCAATACCCTGTTTCGGTCCTCCAAACAATTGAAAATGGCAGTAAAGAAGCCCTTTTGGCTTCCATTTGGCTGCGATCTAGCTGTGCAAAGCTTTATCCATTGGCAAAAGGCCTATGAAATTTCCTATGAAAGCATGATCCCTCATAAACTGGATCTGAGTGTTGATGCGCTGACTTGGGAGCTCGATTTTGGGTTTGTCAAATGCTACCAGCTTGCAGGTGTTTGACATCACTCATGGTTCTTCATTTGTGTTTTTATTCGTTGGTGTATTTCCATTCTCTGTTGTTGTATCTTCTGGATGTTCCATCCTGACATTTTCAGTCTATCGTAGGTTGTTTTCCGTATCAGCGGGGGGAGGCATCATGTCCTCCCCCTGAGGGGATTCCATTGCGTGATAGTTGTTCCTTATTATGTTGTAGCTGCCTTATGCTTGAAGGTTAATGGTAGAATGACGCAGTCTGTGAAGGTCTACCAGTTGCAGAGCAGCATCAAACCCTAGGTTCTCCGCTCTCCATTTTCCTTTTTTTGACATAAATGGTTAGTTTTTATTTAAAATTCGGCAAATCAGCTGCTGAGGACTTTAACACTGAAACCCTATATTTCCTTGTTACAGTCGACGAGGAAAGAATATTTTACTTTTGAATAGTCTACTGAATGAGTTACACTGTGAATTGAGATAGAGGCTTGAAAACAAACTTGATTTGGTTTCAGAATGGTGCCTCGAAATTCTACTGCTTTTTCTTTCCGTGACGTAGCTCTGCTTCCTAGCTTGCAGATAGGAGATCCAATGCTCCGGAGTGCCAGATCATCCCAAGAATCACTACATTTTATTTTGAAATGTCTGGCGGAGTGTTATATAGCATTCAAGAATGCCAAGAGCGGTAAATTATCCTTGAAGAGGCCCTCGTGAACTCCCCAGCACCTACCCAGATGCAGTAGTGAGTTCCAATGACGAACAAAGATCGAAAATGCCACGGTTGCGTTCTGAATTTTCCCTTGTGGATGAGTCCGTGTTTCCTAATAGTAGCTAGCTCAAAATGATTCGGTCCCTAAGTCTGGAAAATCTGAATCAGCGAAATTCTCAAAGGAATAGAGGCCCACACAACTCCAAAATTAAGGAATGCTACAGTCATATTCAACATCATTTACTAACAGAGGTCTCCTTCTCCTGAGAGAGCCTAGGTTGGCTTCCAAGTCCGCCTGTGAGTTTAACTTCCTTAGAACATGATAGAAGGATATTTTGTGTAACTTGGGCAACAGTAGTCTGATTTTATTGAGGATGGGGGCTAACTGCACTTGATAAGGGATATTTTGAGATTTCATAGCCTGTATAATTAGTCTGGAGTCTCCAGAGGCTGACATGGAGAGGAGATTCCTCTTGATAGCCAAATTTATACCCTGCCACAGAGTAAGAGCCTCTGCTTTGTTGTTTGTTTCATGCCCCATACCTCAAGCAAAGAACAGCTCAATGAGCCACCTGGGCTTAAGATAACTCTCCCACCACTCGCCTTTCCTGGGTTACCTTTAGAAGCCCCATCGAAGAATAGGCAGTGATCACCAAAGAAGATCCCCATTTGATGAATTCCTATTCTTCTAGACGAATTGCCCAATGAGAAGGGGCTTTAGCAGGAGGAATGAATCTATTCTAATGATTTGGAACAATCTCTTTTAACCATTGATCTTCCTCGCTATCCAGAATCATGCCATTTCTTATGGTGGGTTTGGTTTCTAAGGCCTCCCCCAATAGAGATTTGATCTTAGTGATAATTTTGACCGGGTTACAACTCTCCTCCCTAAATATTCTGTTGTTCCTCTCCAACCACAGTTTCCAGCATGTGAATTTGGGGATCCACATCAAGCCAGTCTTGAGAAGGATTTTTTTGGAGAGACAGAACAGGGATAACTTGGCCCCGTTTCTTAGCAGGTCCTGAATATTTCCTGGAAGCTCTATTTTGTCAGGTCCTAACATCAGGACACCCTTCCAAAATTCTTGAGCAAAGGGGCAAAATAAGAATAGGTGGTTAGTCATTTCTTCCTTCGATGCACAAAGAGGGAACCTGGAGGGACCTTCCGTTCCACGCTTCCTCAGGTTATCTCTAGTGAGGATACTTTTATGCGCCAGAGTCCAACAAAATAAGTCAATTTCGGGGACAACAAGAAAAGACCAAATAAATTTCCATTGAGTTGGCTCTGGGGGGATGCTACGGATAGCCATCATACTTTTGTAACCTTCTACTGCTAAGTAAGAGCTTGAAAGAGAAGCCCAACCTCTTTTGTCCTTAGAAGAGGCCTTTAAGGGAGATTTTCCTTGGAGCAAATCCAATAATAAACTGGCTTCACCATCCAGCCAATGAGGGACCTCCCCCAAATTTCAACCATCCCATAGACTTTCTGCATCATTTGTCCAATTGGGGATGTCCCAAAGGGTTTCCAGATTGCTAGCCTAAAGCCAAGCTCTGATATTTTCTATTTTTGCCATATGATTCAAGAGCTGATCTCCAAGAATCAAATCTTCTTAGACTTTTATTTTTTTCCCATTACCCGGGATCCAATAAAGCTTATGACTGAAAAGTTTCAAAGCTGTGAGACAGAGTTTGAAAACTGGTGATCCTTTGGAAATTCTAGGATGTTGGTCCAAGCACCTCAAATGCTACCCATGAAAATGTTTTTTCCACAGAACTCTCTTGCTCCAAATAGGATTGCCAGAAACAATGTTCCAAAGGAGCTTGGAGCCCAGAGCAAGATTTTGGGCTGCCAGATCCCGCATTAGGAGACCTCCTTCCAAGAATGGCTTCTTAATAGTGTCCCAATTAACTAAATGGAGCCTTCTTTCATTATCTTTCCCTCCCTCCCATAGAAATCTTCTCAGGAGACCATCCACTTTACTAATAAAGGTTTTAGGGGCTAGTAGAATGGATTTCTGATAAACTGGGAGACTTATCAGAACAGATTTCATAAGGATTACCTTCCCAGCATTATTCAACTATGAGGCTCCCCAAGCTTGTATTCTAAGTTTTAGCTTGTCTAGCAGGGGCATCCAGTGAGCTACCTTAGGATTTGATTTGAAGATTGGGATCCCAAGATACTTAAATGACTCCCAGGTCAGGGTTCTTTACATTTCAAATAGCCTTTCTATGTCTGTCAAATCTTTGATCGAGCAATTCTAGCCATAGATCATGCTTTTTAGATAGTTAATCTTGCTGCCCGAAACCTCCCTATAAATGTCCAGCTCCTCCTTGAAGGTTCTAGCAGAATTTATGCTAGCTCCTCCAAGCAATAATGTATCATCAGCAAACTGGGCATGATTTATGTCTTTAACATTGTGAGCCATTCTTAGGCCTGGCAGAGTTTGGATCTGTTGACAGTAGTCTAGCTGGAAGCTGAGCATTGAAGCATGAATGGCGTAAAGAAGTGGGGACAAAGGGAAACCTTGTATTATCCCCCTCGAGGCCTGGAAAAATTCCATTGAATGACCATTAACCAGAGGCGCTATCCAAAGGGAGGCAATGCCGGATTTCACCCAAGTTATGAGAACTTTTGAGAAGCCAAATTTCTCCATCATAGAAAACAGGGAATCATGTCTCACCCTGTCAAACACATTTGTCAAATCTAGCTTAATCACCATGCCTATCTCCTTTCGATGATAGCTTGAATGAATTGTTTCTTGCACCAGCACAATATTGTCAAGAATCTTTCTCCCTTTTATGAATCCTCGTTGGTTTTCAAGGATGATGAGTGGCAGAATTTTCTTAATACGGTTGGCTATTATTTTTTTAATCAACTTATAACTTGTATTACACAAAGGGATGGGCCTGAATCTGCTGAAATCGGTGGCGCCTTTGTCTTTCGGAATCAAGGCAAGGAAGGCTGAGTTGGTACTACCTCCAATCTTGGTGAAGGTCTGAGATTTATGGATCATTCTTAGAAGGTCTTTTTTAATTGTAGGCAAGCAATTCAGGTAGAACCTTGCAGTGAACCCATCCGGGCTTGGGGCTTTATCCAGATCCATGCAATCCAAAGCTTCTTTAATCTCATTCATGTTGATCAGAGTAGTTATCATAATATGGTTAGAATCTTGAACACAATGAGGAATAAGATCAATCAGATAGGCTTGAGAATCGATAGGATGGTCTTCCAGGGTAGAGTAAAGATCTTTGAAGGAGTGGGCTGCTCACTTTATGCCTTCAGAATCTTTAACCACAGTGTTTTGATAGTGAATTTCATTTACTATTATGAAGTGCTTGTGTGCTTCAGCTTGCTTATGGAAGTAGCTTGTATTTTTGTCTCTGGCCTGTAACCAAAGATTTCTGGACTTCTGTCTCCAAGACTCTTCTCCATCCCTACTTGCACTATGGAGATCCTTTTGCAACTCTACTTCTTTTTGAATAAGGATTTGAGTTACATCAGAATTCTCCATTGTTAATTGATGGCCTATTAAACTGTCATGCATCTCCTTTCTTTTGGCGATGGGAATTTTCAACCTTTTAGCCCACTCCTTGAGCTCCCTTTTAAGTCTCCTCATTTTTTCTTCCCACACAAAGAAAGGGGATCCTTCATGAACTTGTTGATTCTAGGCCTTGAAGACCACCTCTGGGAATCCTTCTTGATGAATCCATAGAGAATTGAATCTAAAGGGAATGGGGCCAATATTTCCATCCAATGAGAGCTCAAGCAAAATGGGTTTATGGTCAGAGGTGTAGTTCGGCAGAATTTTAGAGGTGGCCATTAGACCAGAAGCCAAGAAGGATGATTGGACTAGAAATCGGTCCAGATGAGTAGCAATCTGGCGAGGGCTTATCCTTTTGTTTGACTAGGTGAATTTCCCAGTTGTGGGCTTCATATCCTCCAATTCCCAATCTAAAATGAGGTCTTCAACCCATTCTCTAGCTGGGTCCCTGACCAGCGAGCCCCCCTTTTTCTCTTCTGCAGCTAGTGTAACATTCATATCACCTTCAATAATAATATTTTCTGGGTTGTACAAGAAAAGAGAGGACTTGAGCGAGTCCCAACAATTTTTTTTCTCAGATGGTAAGACTGGAGCATAAATATTGAACATACTTACTTGGTGGCCAAAATCTTTATGGAGGAGCTTAGTGAGTAGCCAATGGGGGCAACATTCTTCATGAATCAGATCATATTTGGAGCTATCCTAAAAGGAGGCAATCCCTCCAGAGGCGCCTCTAGCGCTGATTTCTCTCCCTTGGCCTTTATGCCAGAATGCTTTGCTTGCTTGGAGGAGTAGAAGGTCCTCCAGTTTTGTCTCCTAGATGAGAAGGATTTCAGGCGAGTACATCGTTACAATGTCTTTCAGAGCTTATTCTTTCAACCTGCTGCCCAACTCTCTACAATTCCAGGAGACGTATTTCATTATTCACTGGCTTGGAAGGTTGTGTCTCCTTTTGGAGCCTGACCATGCTTTTGCCTAGATCTGGTATTCATCATTCCTTTGAGAGTTTTCTGAGAGCCTTGGATAACATCCAGATAAGTTTGTTCCTCTCTCTATTTCTTCTTAGACTTTCGACCCCTGGCCGACTTGATAGGAGTGACTTGCGAGCTGTCTGAATCTGAGACTCCATCTTCTAAATCTCCCTTAGAATCAGAGCCCAGACTGATGTGCTCCTTGTTTTCTTCTTTTTCCCGTTGTTCATCCTCCGATGGAGGAAGAGTTGACTTTGCCTCTTCTTCTTTCACTTTATTTGACGGGTCTTCTGGTTCCTCTTGGGTTCCAATGGCATATGTCTTTACCCAAGCGGAAGAACCCTCTTTTGGAACTTCTTTGGCTTTTGGTTTAGGCTAGGGCTTCCCCAATGGCCCTAAATCGTTCTTCTCAGTTGGTTTTGGGACTGCCTTGCCCTTTTTGATTTCTTTCGATCCTTCTTCATCCACTTTGTCCCCGATTTGAGCTTTTGGACAATTTCATTGGAAGTGTCCAAGTTCGTGACAGGTTCTGCATTTGAAAGGTAGTTGCTTTTAATCCAATTTTTGATAGTGATGCCATTCTCTGACTGTAAGTTTTACCGCTTCGGGTAGTCCAACTTCCACATCGACTTCCACACAGATTCTTACGCAGGTATATTGGCCCTTGTTATCTGCTTTGTCAATGAAATGGCCTAGGCCATTTCCAATCTTCTGCAAGGTGTGATAGCTCCAACAATGGATCAGAAGATTAGGAAGCCGAACCCAGACTAGGACCTCTTTAGGGTTATCGATTAAGGGATCGAAGTCAGGGGTCCACTTATTAAGATACAGAACCTGATTTCCCATAAAATACGGACTGTTTCTGAAAACCAAATCTCGATCTTCTTTGGAGGTGAACTAGAAAATGAAATACCCTCTTCTGACAACATAGCAGATCACATTATTTTCCAGCTGGGGCCTCCAATTACGTGCGATCTAGTCATGTGTTGTTTTTGTAGAGGGCCAGCGTCCCATAAACTGTCCTACTAACCCTCTATCAACTAGGGCTAGGGCGATTTTTATTGGTTGGTCTTCTAGTAGGGCGATCTCAGGAATTTCCTCCATTTTTTTGATGAATTTCGAGACTTCTGGAATCAAACGTTTGTTCCCTTTCTGTGAGAACAATCTTCTGAATTCTTCTTCTAAAGAGATTGGTGGGGTTGGAGAAGGCTCCCCAACCTCAGGTGCACTCATGGCGGCAGCTATGCTCCTCTGCAATCACAAAACCTAGGCACGGACACTATGCCAGCTGTAGCACTGGCCGAAGGAGGGAGTCAGAGCCCGATTGCGGGGATGCCCAGAAGGATTGAGAGCCTAGCAGCATGGGCTGATAGGGGGCCTGTGGAGGGCCGCAGGGGCCAAGGAAACAGGGGCGTGGGAGCTCCAGTTCAGAACATGCACGCAGATCACCCTGAAACTTAGCGTTGCCCTCCATTTTCATTCGAAGTGAAATATCGTATTAAATAGAGGTTTGATCTAAAGTGGTCATTGTATTAAATATAAAGTTTTGTCTTAAAATATTTTTGTCTCAAAATGATTTTGTCTTAAATATAAAGTTTTGTCTTAAACTAATTTTGCCTTAAACTATTTTTGTCTTAAATATAAAGTTTTGTCTTTAAATTTTTGTCTCAAACTACTTTTTTCTTAAATTTAAAGTTTTGTCTCAAAATATTTTCGTCTTAAATTATTTTTGTCTTAAATATAGAGTTTTGTCTTAAAATATTTTTGTCTCAAACTATTTTGTCTTAAACTATTTTTGTCTTAAATATAAAGTTTTGCCTTGAAATATTTTTGTGTCAACCTATTTTTGTCTTAACGTCTATATTTAAGACAAATCAATTGATATTAATTTTTAATATAAAATAACTAAAAAAAAAATGAATTTTTAAGACAAGAGATTTCTTTTGTCTTAAAAAAATGTCTCAAAAATTCCCTTGGTGTAATAGTGACAACAATTGAATAGCAATTGTTATTCTCTGTAATTTATAGTTCAATTTTTAATCATCATCCTCACCTAAAGCAACAATATATTTCCTGCCATGGTGACCATCCCATGGCCGCTGCAATCACAGTTTCCTCCAACTTACCCAATGTTAATATTCCAAAAGTGTTGCCATGCACAAGTGAAAGTGAAAGTGAATGTGAATGTGGAGATGAGAGTGAGGGAGAGGGATTGATATGTGCCATTCATCATGATATGATTCCCATTGGGAAAGCTGCAAAGAAATTTCCGTGCAATCATATTTTTCACGAAATATGCATCTTCGAGTGGTTTTATCACCGACTTACATGTCCATTATATAGGAGTGAGTTCCAGTAGCTCAGTCCAGTTTGACAAAGTTATGGGTTCTTTCAACGAACAACCCCCTAGAGAATAAATATCTTGCTGTGGTTATTATTGCCCAAGAGAAACAACGTCAAGTAGAAGCAAAGGGATCTCCAGATACAAGATATGTTGAATCTGTGAATAAGACAAGTTCTACTCTAGTTGCAGAAGGTGATTTCACTAGACGAGAAATAAATGGCCATTAATCATGTCATTCAATAAATTTACCAAAAAGATGAAGTTTGTTTGTATATTACTTCAATCCTAAAGTTCGTTTGCATGTTACTTCAATCTCTTTTTATATATCTAAATTTAGTGAAACAATATATTAAAATTATCAATGCCTCTTTCACGGACTAGGCCCATTTGACGTTGGGATTAGTAGTGGAGAATATGTGTGACGAACTATACAACACTAAATCATGTTTACAACTTTATTTATACGTTCAACAAACCCTTTCCAAATTTGTCCTCGTATCATGGCCCATTCCAAATCTGTCTTTGTATCATGGCCCAGCCCTCCACATTTATCAATGAATCTTCATGGACTAGGCCCATTTGACTTTGGGATTAGTAGTGGAGATTATGTGTGAGGAACTACACAACACTAAATCACGTTTACAACTTTATTTAAACGTTCAACAAACCTTTTCCAAATATGTCCTCGTATCATGGCTCGACCCTTGCCATGCGATGGCATTATCATGTGTTATAGTATAGATGTGTAGTTTGGTACGTGAATGTCAAATAGATAGATTACCAAATTTGAATGGTCATCAATATTGACACCGGATGCCAAGGTTACTCTCACGCATCAGGCTCCTCTTTAGATAATTTGATCACAAGTGGCCTTCCTATTCGAGCTAGGGTGATTCTTGATTATACTTTAACACCAAATATGAGTCGTTTGACATGGATGCAGAACACTCATTTCTATAACCTATCATTTTCTCAAATTTGGTTGAGTACAATTTAAATTGTAGTTTAATAAACCAAATAAAAATATTAAACAAGAGCCACCAATCTGATGAAATCAGAGGATGTGAGTAGCTCGAGGAAGAGGAAAATGGTGGACTAGGGTTTCTGACAAACCCTTACATGGCGCAGAGACAGAGCAAGCAATTTCTCAGGACTAAGCAGTACTGCTGCCAGTGCAGGTTTGGCGGATTTGGTAGCAACAACCAATGAACATCTCAATGGGGGAGGCAATAGGGCCTCCCCCCACAGGCCACAAAAATGAGATGGAAATGAGAAAACCTCAACTGGAAGTGCAGAGCAGACAGCGGTACAGCCTCCACAAAGCAGCCAGCGGTACAGCCTGTGCAGGAGCAGGAGAAGAACGAACAGGCAGATCTGAATGATGAAACAGGAAATAACCCTGCAGCATCTGAAAAACCAAAGAAGGCATCTTCGTCCACTTGCAAGCCCATTTCAATGGAACGACCCAAGATTCAGTTACCGAGTCACAAAATCAATGCACAAATACAATATATGAAATACCATGCACTGATAGGTAAATTCATAGGTCACTAGCCCACTGAAAAAGATCTACAAGGATGGATAACCTCAAAGTGGAAGCCCAAGGGACATGCTACCCTATAGCTAGGCCCCAAAGGCTTTTTTATAGCCATCTTAAACTGCATTGAATACAGAAATCGCGTCCTAGATGGAGGACCCTATTTCTTTAATGCAACAGGTCTATATCTCCGAGACTAGATAGAAAGATTCAATCCAAATAAGGAAGACTTCACCTGGGAACTAGTATGAATTCACATGTATTCCTTACCTTTGGAATACTGGGATGAAGAATCACTTAAAGCTATTGGCATTGGCCTAGGAGAATTCATAAAGATTGTAGAGGAAACAAAGCTTTTCCGATACACTTGATATGCTCGCATTTGCATTTACTTGAAACTTGGCAAGGCACTCACGGACTCGGTAAGTCTCCTTCATGATGACTTTGAATGGATTCAATCCATAGACTATGAACATGTGCCTTTTGGATGTAGGAAATTCCACGGCCATGGACATCTATTATGTGATTGTCCTTTAAATTCCCCTCTTAAATCTACAGACAATGGGGGAAATATGGTACGGAACGGTTTACCAAAGTTGCTAGTAGAAAGAAGCATAATAAAAAACTCCCCTACAACACCAAAAAATGTAATACCATCCTCTGATGTGCCATCCTCAAGCAACATTTTTGACATTCTGTCAAACGTAGATATGCTTGAATCAGATCCTTCCAAGATAGCTAAGACAACCTCTACACCATCCACCAAACTTTTTGTTGTACCGAACCTTAATGAGGCCAGTCAACCATCATTAGCAAATAACTCTGATCCGCAACCAACAACCTCGCAACCCATTCCCCTTCAAGATCACAACAAAGCCCTTTGGTCTACAAAGGAATGGACATTGATAACCTGTTGACATACCCTCTCAATTCAATACACCACATGGATGAGAGCAGACAACAAAGTCTAATGGAAGAAGAACTTGAAAGCTTTGATGTAGGGGACCTAGACATTTTCAGTCTAGAACAAGCATGGAAGAATAAAGAGTTTGACAAAATTTCGAACAAGCAACTTGAAAATCTGGAAGTAGTACTCTCGAGAGTGCATCAGCACAACACACTGGGCATACAAAAAGGAAGTATATGGGATGGGAAACACATTACCAAAGATGGGAAGAAAAGAGGCAGAAAAACAAATCTACAATGCACCATCCTCATTGGAGAAATGCTAGTGGAGTCTGGAAGGTGCTCCAAGTTGACTAAATACTACAGTTCCTTACCTACTAGTCAACCATGAAGCTCATCTCATGGAATGTTCAAGGACCTAATAGTCCCAGGAAATACAGGACGATAAAGAACATGATTCAGCAAGAACGACCACATATTTTATTTATGCAGGAAACAAAATGTAATACTAACAATTTAGCTTCCATTTTATTCAAATCCTGGTTGGGATGCCAGACTGTTATGGTAGACGCAACAGTAGCTTGGGGCAGGGTTTGCAATAGCCTGGAATATGCAGCACGTCTCTCTTACAGATCTCCAAGCTTCTCATCATTTTATCCAAGCCACTTTCCACCTCATTGGAACCAATATACATGGTCACTTGACAAATGTATACTTCCCCCAAGATAATATGAAAAATAATACACAGATAAAATCGCTGGATATTCTTAATTCTACAAGAACACATCCACTCTAGATCACAGGTGGTGACTTCAATATGATCACTCGCTGGAGGAAAAACTAGGAGGCAGAAGGAAGCTAGACAGTGAAAGCAGCAGCTTCAAAGAATACATTCAAAACAACTGGCTAATTGATTTACCATTTGATAATGGTACTTTCACATGGAACAATAAAAGGACGGGCTCTCAAGAAATCTCATCCAGGTTGGATATATATCTTATCTTAGATAACTCTATACATCTAGGAGGTGATATCAGCGCCTCAATATTCCCCATTGCTGGCTCAGATCGCTGGCCTACTTCCCTACAATGGAAGGATCCTATAAATTCAAACAGGAAACCATTGAAATTTGAAACATTTTGGCTCACTCACCCTAAGTTCAAAAATATGGTCAAATCAGCATGGGAGAGATTTATTCACAATGGTGGCTCAACTATGTATAAATTCCAACAAAGATTGAAGCATATCAAAAGGAAAATCAAGACCTGGAATCACACCACATTCGTTAATATCTTTCAAGATCAAAAAGTGCTCGATCAAAGTATGAGAGAGCTACAACAAAACATCATTACAGGAGGTAGAACCGAGAACCTAGCAAGTCAAGAACAAGCTCTTCTCACACAATTGGAAGAAACAAGGAAACAAGAGAATGCTCTGGAAACAAAAGTCAAGAATCAGATGGCTAAAAGAAGGGGAAAGAAATACCAAATTCTTTCACTGCACAACTATCCAAAGAAGAATGAATAATACCATCTCGCATATTCAAAATCCACAGGGAGACAGAATGGAGAAACAGGAATATATTGAGAAAGAGCTCACAAATCACTTCAAAACAGTACATCAAGAGCCGCCTACGGATAGACAGCCTGCAATAAATGAAATACTCCAGCATATTCCTAGAATTATAACAGAGGAGCACAATCAGCTCTTGTTGCGACCAATTACTTTGATGGAAGTAGAAGCGACTTCAAATCAGTTGAAAGATGGGAAAGCTCTAGGACCTAATGGCTTCACCTCTAGATTCTACCATCACTTTTGGGATTTAATCAAAGAAGAAGTTTGGAATGTGGTAGAAGAATCACAAGCTATGCATTGGCTACTTCCATCTCTCAATGCGACATTCATAACTCTCATCCCCAAAGAAGCTCAGCTGAGTACTCCAGAGAAGTTCAGGCCCATTGCTCTATGCAATGTCATATACAAAATTTTTTCGAACGTCATTGCCAATCGCCTCAAACCGCTCCTTCCTCTTCTCATTTCACTGGAACAATCTAGCTATGTTGAAGGACGTAAAATATTGTACAACATCATTTTGATTCATGAAATCATTCACTCCTTAAAAAACAACAAACAGGCTGGTATGCTTCTTAAAATCGATCTTTCTAAATATTTTGACAAACTTAACTGGTCCTATATAAAACACATGCTGACTGCCTTCAACTTTAGCCCAACCTGGGTTAGATGGCTTATGAATCTCATATCCTCCCACTTTTGCTCCATCCTAGTTAATGGAATCCCCTCCAAGGCCTACTCCCCATCCAGAGGAATTCGTCAAGGTAACCCTTTATCCCCGTTCCTCTTTATTATTATTGCAGAAGGTCTCGGTCGCCGTATAAAGAATGTTGTTCAATCTCACGACCTTA
The DNA here is from genome assembly GCA_000404065.3 of Pinus taeda. Classification (NCBI taxonomy): domain Eukaryota; kingdom Viridiplantae; phylum Streptophyta; class Pinopsida; order Pinales; family Pinaceae; genus Pinus; species Pinus taeda. Next base: position 88,085 of record APFE031118627.1, on the reverse strand, counting down.
GAGGCATCTCTACCCATGGAACCTCTACGATAACGCATCAACAATTTGTTGATGACAATATGCTATTCGGACACCCTTATATTAGTGAAGCATGCACCTTCAAAGATTTGCTAGAAACCTTTTCAAGAGCCTCAGGAACCACTATAATACTGCCAAATCTCAAATTTTCTTTTTCCACACTCCTCCAGCCACTTAAAGAATAATCGCGAGAATCATAGGATTCTCACAGGCTAAACTTCCATCCCAATATTTTGGTGCTCCACTGATAAATTTAGCCTTAAAGCATGCATCATGGCAAAAAGTCATTGAGAAAATTGGAAGCTGCCTATCTGCTTGGACCTACAGAACTCTCAACATGGCAAGCAGGCTCGTTCTGATAAAGGAATTTTTACAATTCTTGCCTCTCTATCTCTTCTTTGTTCTTGCAGCTCCGAAATGGGTACTTAAAAAGATAAAAAATTTGCAACACGAATTTTTATGGGGCTCCATAGGGAAAAGTCGTAAATGGGAGTTAGTAAAATGGGACACGGTCTGCACACCAAAAAATCAGGGAGGTCTAGGATTGCAAGACCTACAACACAACAACACATTAATGGGAGCATGAATATGGTGGCAGTGGGTTTCAAGCCCATAGAAGCCATGGGCACAAATATGGACTGCAAAATATGTGAACAATCGTCCGTAGGAAGAATTTATAAGAATCACCACCATGGATACCGGATCTCTAATCTGGAATGCAGCAAAACAACATAGAGAGCTAATACAAAAGCACAACTTCTGGGAGATATGTGAGGGGAGAAGTGCGAGTTTCTGGATGGATTCATGGCAACAGAGGCCAACAATTGTAGAAATCCTACCCTTTACAAATCATAATGGAAACAACATCACCCAGATCGACCATGTAGCACAATACTGGACTCAAAGTACCAATCAAGGCTTCGAGCAATGGAAATCTACTGCATAGATAATACAGCAAGAAACTGAAGGCTATAACTCGGTGCTACACAAAGAACTCACCAGCAGGAAAATCAGATGTACCAATGGAAAAGATGTTCTAAGATGGGGATATACTCCTAGAGGAAGTTACACAACAAAAGAAGCATATAAGTTGATGCTCCAAACACAGGAACCAATTGATCCTACTTGGAATCGCATATGGACTACAGGAATATGGCCCAAAATCTCTACTTTCACATGGCTGCTCTATCATCAAAGAATTCTCACTTCGAACAACTTAATTAAAAGAGGATTCTAGGGACCCTCCTACTGTCCTAATTGTAAAAAACATGAAGAAACTATTCAGCACCTCATCGACTCCTGCCACATGGCTAACCAATTATGGGAAAAACTTACTTTCAGATGTCAGCAACCCTGTAGAATCTTAGGGGATATAAAAGGAACCATTCGCAATTGGACTCTTGAGCCATATAATAGCAAAATTCTAAATGCGCTATGGACAATTCTGCAGGGCTTCATTTTCTGGAAGATCTAGAAGGAAAGAAACAAAATAATTTCAAAAATAAAAGTACTACTTTGGAGATCATCTGGACCAATTTATGTCAGAATATGAAAGAACCCCTAGCTCTTCGATAGTGGAGTGTTGAAGACTTTCCCACTCAGGCACAGGAACAAAGCATATGGGACAACTGGAAATTAAAGCTCCCGCAGGTACAAATTGATCCCAATAGAGTAAGCACTATTAACAAGCAACCCTCACATTGGAGTCCCCCTCCAAAAAATGTGATAAAGCTAAATTTTGATGGGGCCTCAAAGGGCAACCCAGGCAAAGTAGGACATGGAGGAATCTTCAGAGATCACGAAGGCCAACCTTTGCTAATATACTTTGTCTAAATTGGATGGGACACGAATAATTCTACTGAAATGGAAGGACTGTGGAAAGGTATGAACTTAACACATCAACATAAATTTCATCCTATTATCATTGAAGGGGACTCGCAAATTCTGATAAATATGGTTACCCAAATACAATTGGGAATCACAGCCTCAAGGGTCACTACCAATTGGAGACTAGCGGCGAGGCTTGAACTAATAGAGAAATGGATGAAAAATAGACGAGCTACCACATTCATTCACATCAAAAGGGAAAACAACAAGGTAGCTGATCTCTTAGCAAATATAGGAGTTGAACATGATCAGGTTCTACAATCTCGCACAATCAATATTTAACATGACCAAGCTGAATTACAAGCATGCACTGACCTGGTCCTTAAGGAAGCACATCTCCCGGATGCGGGTGATCAACAAGGACAATGAGGTGGCAATCGATTGGGTTGGCATGTGGCTAGACCACATGGCCTTCCATAGACTGGCACAATGGTCTAAAATAGGCATTCACAACAACCATAAATGCAATTTAAGAGGGCGCCATCTCCAACTTGTTAACCGCCAACCACTTCAGCTTTGTGCAAACATGAATCCCCGGGATAATTTCACCTCTGCACCTGTTCATCAACCTCTACCACTGCAATGCCTCTACCCTCAAGTTGTTGCAACACCTAGCTCCTGCACAACCACTAGGAGACGCTACCACCTCCTATGTTGCATTGATTTCGGCTCCAGAATTCACTTCACCCAGAGCCTAAATTGCCATTTTGTTTTCCATTCGGCCTTTGCTGTTAATCCCTCCGCCAAGTAGTCTGTAAGTTCAATTGTGTCTCTGCATCATATTGAGCCCAATTTGAGAAGGAATTCTCAAACTCCTGTAGACAATATGCCAAGAATGCGACACCGTATGCGTAGCCACACGGGCGAAAGCAGAGGAAGCCTGATTCGCCCCCACCATTCTCCAATTTCAGACACCACTTCCTCCCTGGTCGAGCAGGCTCCCGGGCATTACGCAAATACCTGTAGTGGAAGAAGTTGCTTCCATTCGGTGCCCCCTGCCTCACCTCCGAGTAGCTTTCCTTCCATTTCTGCTTCATCTCCCAGAGGCACTCCACCCCATCCACAGCTACAACCCCAGAATGCCCAATTCACTTTTCATTCTGCCCTGAAGAGGCCCATCATCATGACCACTATCTCCATTTTATTTCATGAGGTGGAGTAGCTCATTAAGGGACAGGCCATAGAGGGTGGTGGTTGCACTAGAGAAATTGCAGAGTAGGACACTCTGGGTGGTGGTAGCACCAAAGTAATTAAGGGATAGAACATTATGGGTGGTGGACACACCAAAGAAGGATGCAACCACACCAAAGCCAAACCATAAATGGATCAAACAAGCACCTATGAGGCAGGGAAGAGGAACATTGAGCTGGATATGAGATATGTAGGGAAGGAGGTGTACAAGGACCAACACACAGACGAGGTTATGGACCCTTATTGTTGTTTCATCAAGGAAGAACATTCGGCGCAGTAGGTAGGCAACACGGAGACCTCACAACAGGCAGGTGGCAACATGGAGGAGTACAGGTGTTTCATCATGGAGGAACACCTGTTGACTCCGCCTTGCTCCTAGTTAGCCATTTCGATTGCTTTGTGTTTGCCACACAGTATGCTGCATGTTTGCCACTCAGCATGCCACGTGTCTTTTCTCTCAGGTTTTTGGAACTTTTCTTTCTAGTTTTTTGTTTCAATGGGGTTCTGGGGAAAAAAAAAATGTTGGTTTTAGGCTCTTTCACTGGATTTTGTTTCATTATGAAAAATGATAACAAACTGTCCACTTTATTGGTTTCCCCTAGGTGGGAAGAAAGCTAAATTTTGAAATCACTTTTGTTATGGACCGGTTTCCCTTTTTGGGCAGTCTAGATCTAGACGATATTTTTTCAATAATAGAATTAGATTAACTTAGAAAAAAACCAATATTAAACATAATTTTTATATTTTTTCATAAATACAACCCAACGACAATGAAAATTATAAGTCATTTTTTGCACTCTGTAACTTAGCATTATGTTCAATGTCTTCAATGTCTATAATCACCTTTAAAATGTTTTTAGCTACCAGCTTCAATTTTGCTTTATCTTTGATTTTCCGTTCAACATATCAAGGACGAACTCCAAATGGGTGTTGATTTGTTGGTTTCTATACGCCAATTCACCTTGACTTGCTTCGAATAATCCCGAAGAGAATAGATATCTTGTTGGGGTTATTATTGCCCAAGAGAATCAACGTCAAGCATAAGAAAAAGGATCCCCAGATATAGGATATGTTAAAATTATCATATATGCTCACGTTTATCAATGAATCTTCACGCCTATTGACATTGGGATTAGTAGTGGAGAATTTGTGTGACGAACTACACAACACTAAATCACGTTTACGACATTATTATACCGAAGGTGATTACATTTCTAGCTTGGGGTGAGCAAACATGTTTCACCCCAGCCAATACTCACTCTCCATTTTGGTCGTTAAGTCAAGTTAAAATCCAACCGCGTGGAAAAGTTTTGCATAGTCCAAGGCTTATGATATGAAATTGACCATTGACCAATGAGTATGATCTGAAATTGGGGTTTTGGTGTATGATATGAAATTGGCAGAATCATTGGTTTGTTTACCATTTGAAATTGGTTTAGGCATAGGCAAATTAGCTAAAGTGTTAGAGAAACGAGAATTCATTGGGGAAGAAGAACCATGATAAAATATGAGAATCTAGATTACTTTATTAATCAAATGCAATTACATATATACAAGAAGCGTTGTCTCAAGATAGGTACGCTATCTTGGACACACAATCTATTGGTTGAGAGAATATCTCAACCAGACACCAATGTAGGAAATAGATCCTAACTACTAGGAACAAACTCCTTTACATAGTAAGAATCACAACTGAGACAAGTAGGAATTACATATTCCAACACTCTCCTTTAATGACTACTTGTCTGAATATCAGTTTGCAAAGTCTACATCTGGTCCAATCTGGTAATCACACATTGTACCTTGTTCATGCAATTGTAGGTGTCCATATAAAGGACCAACCATCTACCGGAATGCATGGGTTCCCAACCGCTACAACCACCAATCAACTAGGAAGTCCTTCACATACATGGTTCATCCAACCTCTTAATGAACTTTCTTTGACATGGTCCATTACACTATGCGATTTGTTCCATCTTCCAATTCCCCCATTAATCGAAGACTCAATTCTCTGATTACATATCAAGCTTAGATACGAGTACACGTGCCACCCTCGTACCTACCCAGTGGTCGATTCCACAACTTGATGTCACTAGGGAACAAAGGGGTATGCATGCCTCTCTAGGTCTCACAGCCATATGCTCTTTTAATATACTCCAAGCTTAATAAGATACTAGGTACATAAACAATTTTAGGTACCACAACTGACCAAAAACAAATTATGAAATGTAGATGTGTTATGATTACAATGTTTGACTCACACTTTATCACAATCATGAGTCTATTCTACAAACTCAAACAAACTACTCAAGCAAATTTGGTTGTCCATCTTCCCTTAATCGCTTCCTGCTCCTGCACCTCATCTTTTGATCACATGTTGGGGATCTTTATCTTTGTTAATTAAATATTGGAACTCCATGCTTAACTTGTCATTTATTAGAGTCGTGAATTCTAACAAAATATCCTTACGTAAATTGAGCTAGCTAGCCTCAATAAGGTGCAATAATTTAATTCATAATTCCAATGACAAAATAAATTAAATTAAAATTTTTACCCTCATATCAACATATTGTCATAGCTCCAATGGGTTGGCTATACCTATTAATCTATGCACAAAATCACCTCTTTCAAAGAAATTCCAACATGGTCTTCTTCCCATAGATGGAGACTTGATTCGAACTTACTAGAACAGAGAGTAGCTTGAGCATGTTTATGATGTAGGAGCATTCAGGCCTAGTCAACAATGTGATGGCATGATCATATGTTGTGACTAACAAAGGGATGGAAGACAAGATTTTAGTTGATTTTATTTATTTAAATGTATGAGAGTATTTATTTATTGTAATTTATGAGAAAAAGGGTATAATGGTTGATTGATCCTCCTTGTGTGGAGATCAGGCCAAATAGTTAGATTTATTTGGTTTGAATAGGATATGAGGGATTTGGAAGCTTGATTTAGCATTTGTTTAGAAAAGAGTGGAGTTGAAGAGATTCTCTAGGAGAGAGAGAGCGAGGATTTCAAGATTGAAACAAGGTCTTTTATTGTTGTAATCGAGCCAGAGGGCCTAGACTCTGTAAACTTATTGTATTGAATAAAATGATTCAGTGTGCATGAATGTGTTGTTTTTATTGAAATCCTTCACTTTCCTCTATATAGTTCCCTGCACAACAACTGAAGCATCCTTCTCTGTTTGTATGCCCTAAGTTATAAATCGCAGCATTCAAAGAATATTTGGGGTCCTTACTGTTATAATAATGGTGGAGCCTGCTTCAAAGATATTATAGCTTACTGTTATATATGAATTTCGTGTGTGAAAATAAAGTATGCCAAAGGAAACCTGCGAAAGGTATAAGTCCAACAATATTGAACGAAATCAAGTAAAGAGACAAAATAAAGAGGTGAAGAGTAATGCACAGGGGTCGTTGGATCTCATAGATCAACAGACAAGATTAACAGCGAAGATCAGAGTCCTTCACATCACATCGACAACTTTGTTTTAGGAAGGGCCGACCTTAGGTCTTGGATGATTGTGATGAGCGATTGCCGAAATATCGCATTAGCAGAAAACCTTCAGAGTTATCAGAACCGGCTGTGGAGACATAGCTATTTCGATCTTGTGATTTAACATCAACCGTCAGATCAGAAGCCAGATTGACAGTCTAGAATTAATCATAAATTGCATATCACGGAGTTTAGTTAATCTGCGGAAGGTGGTTTCCATAAGTAATAAGTGGGTTATCGAACAGCCTCAAAAGCCATAAACAGTTTCTAGAAAATGGAATCGATGAGGTTATGAGCTGAGATTTAATTTTTTTGAAATCCAAAGGCAATCAGACTGTCCGTAGAATGGATCGAACGGATATCGAGCGCGAACATGCCCAAAGGCTAATTCCAATTTTGGACCCGATGGGTTTTATACAGCGAATTTAATTCCATTTTAGTTTGGGCCCTAAGCTTTCGAAACAGGTTTCTGTGTGTTTCTGTGTAATGCGGAGATCAAAGGAGAATTTGGAAAGGCTTGGTATTGAGTGGACCTAATAAGTAATGAATGCGGGTGTAATTATTTTGAAGTCTGGCCTTAGGCGGGTTCTTGTGTATTTCCCTTATACCTTTGTATTCCGAGTTTTTGATTGGTTAAGGTGTTATGTGAATTACGCTTATAATAATGCTTCAAATGTAAGTGTGAACTTAGCTCATAGGTCCACATGGGATTTATGAAGTGATTTCAGTCATCTGGCATCATTTTGGTGTCAATTCTAGCTCACCACTTTGTAAACATTGGTTTGGAAAATGAATTTTAAATCTCAGCATATGTATAATTAGCATGGAAGTGGATTGATACAGATGGGGATCATACTACAAAGCACATTGAGAACATAATGGGGAAGCAGTGAACTTATGAGGAAGGTCTGGTAAGAATGTTTATGTTTATGATTTTGCAGAGATTTTTTTTGAATGTTTGAAGAATAACAAGGGAATGAAATTTCAAAGGAGAAGATGTTTTCCTTTCAGGAACATGAAAATTCCATGTAAGTTGATTGAATGATTGGTTTGATTTAAAAGGTAAATTGGAATGAAAGGTTTAGAATTTAAAGTTTAATAGAAGAGTGGTTGGCTATGGCATTGAAGTCATTTAAATGATTTGAAGAATTTTGTGAAAACTGAGAATGATTGAGGATTGTTTAAAGTATTATTGAAGGCAATGGCATTGATGATTGAAAGAACAAAGATGGGGTTTAATAGGACTGAAAGAAGAACCACTACAAAGAATGAATTTTGGAATTTATAGAAGCAAGGCAGGATTTGCTTACAAATAGGTTATCAGAAGGAATTGATAATGTCTGTCATGAATTGGTAAGTATAATTGAAATTCAGATCTAATCTTAATTGATTTTGATCACTGAAGAGTCCATTATGAAAAGTAAAATGGGAAATAGTTGTTGGCTATATGGAGTCTTTTGAATGGAAAGTCTAAATGAAAGAGTGAACAGATGAATCTTTTGGTAAAGATTTAATTGATGGAATGGGAATTACTTTTAATTCACATTTGAAAGAAATATTTCACGTTATAAAGGTACTTTGATGTATCTTGAGATAATATTGTGCAAGTGAGTGGAAGCAGTGGAATTGTTGAAAGATAGAATGAATTGTACCGGTATCATAGCATATGAGCTATGTTAAACAAGATAGAGCAAGAAGAACTCCCAAATGAGCAAAGGTGACTATATCTGACAGTAAATGAAATTATTGAATGAAAGAAGGAAGTGAGAAATTGAAGATGCAGAGCCTAAAGCAAGGAGTGTTCAAGAGTAGATGAGAACAACTTCCAACTGTGTTTGGTATAAGTTGTTGAGACAGCTCCACAATTTTGATTGTGGGTAGAGTTGTCCTAAAGATAACAATTCCAGCAAGAGGAGTGCTAGGTAGAATTGTTAGTCAATGAAAGGTTCGAGGAAAGAACCAATAGGTGCCAAAAGGCTAAACTCAGGAAAGTTTGGTGAGGCATGAAGGAGACTTGTTACAGATGAAAAAGGCTAGTTGCAGCTCACAAGTGAACAAGGAAAGTTCACTAGAGGAAGAAGTGTAACTGACTATTGATAGTCATAAGAGGGGTAAAAAGGAAAGTCAGAAGCAGAGGAAAAAGAGTGTTGAAGTAGTTGGACTCAAAGGAATGAGTAAAGAATAAAGGAACATAGAATTGGCTGAGATAAAGATAGAACTCAGTCGTTTGAAGAAGCTGGTATTGAAAGGAATTAGAGAAAAATGGAAACAAAGATTTTATGTGGGAAAAAGTGTTAAATGGCCTATCAGAGAATTGTTTGCTGAGAAATTAATACACTGAACAGTTGAGAATGAAGGAGTAGAATACATCTGTGAACCAAAGAAAGGATCTCTCCTTGGGGAAGGAGATAGTAATGAAGGACTGATCTATGCAAATCAAAATGAGAGGAATTTGCTGATAACATCTTCATAGACAAGAGAATCTCATATTTTTGGGATTAATTATTTCTGTAAATGTAAAATTGCAGGTATGCAGCCTAATGAATTTGAACCTCTGTATGAAAAGGTGAAAGAGACAAAGGCAAGACAAACACAAAAGGAGATGCATAAATACTTCCAAGACTTCAAATGGTGGAGTAAATTAAAAGGTATGGCTAAATGGTTGTGTCTTTTCTTAGTAAAATTATATTGGATCATATAAGAAGGAATTTTGGCATGGATAGAAGACCAATGGGAAATGGAAAAAGGAAAGGAAATAGATGCATTGCAGACTTGTGAAGTGAAGAGAAGAAAAGATGACATAAAGAACTTAGCTGCAGAAGTTAAGTCAAGGAAATATTTGAAAGATCAAAGACTTATCATAGAAGAGGAGGAGGCATTGTTGTCTTATTTGGATAAATTGAGTGTTGGGAAGAATTGTGTAGAACAGAAAGGTATTCTACAAACCTATGATGAAGTTGCCAAGCATAGTCAACAAGCTGCAGTCCCAAAAGTTTTCTTTGATGAGGAAGAAATTAGAGATGTTGAGGAACAATTTCTCAATAACTTAGTGAACTATCAGAATTGTTCGAAGAAACATGAGGAACTAATCATTGAGGCTTCAAATGAAGAGCCTTGTAATTTTGAAATTGTTAGGTTCCTATACCAATAGGTTTCATTTTCATGATTGACAGTGGAAGTGCTAAATATGTTCATCCTTGCATGCTGCAAAGGTTCCATATTTTGTATACGGACAAAAAAAATTAAAAAATATAAAGAGGGTATGCCTTAAAAGAATAATCAAAAGGCAAGAAAATGAATTGGTCAGAGAAAATATCAAAAATGAACCCAAAACCAAGAGACCAAGAAAGTGGCCAATCAAAATGTCTCTGTTATCTTATTTGCAAGTTCACCATGTGGAGATACTGCTGCTTATTACATTTGATGGGTGGCCCAACATTTCAATCTAGACCATGCCATGTTTGAATTGCTATTGTAGAATAGAGAAAGAACATATGTCCAAACAGTTCAAGCTTGGCAGATGAGTAGATAGGTAGAGAAATTAAGGAGCTCAACTCCTTAATCTGGGCCCTTGGAAGAGATAAGGGTACATTTAGATAGGAGGACAATCAAAAGAAAATAGGACAATTAGGGTTTGCTAGTTCAAGCGCACCCAATCCAAAGGAAGAAAAAATGTTAGGTGTATTAGGCTGGGTAGGCAATTTGAAGTTGCAGAAGCAAGGTTATAATTACTTTTTGTCTTGTCAAGAAGGACTCATCTCATCAAAGACACTGGTACCATGGCAGTCATTTGGTTGCATGACTAATTCCCCTTCATTCCCCCAAATATCACTTACTAATATCCCCTCAAGGACCTTGGGATTTGCCCAAAAAGTCCAGTTTCACTCCATTTTTTATGAAATACCAAGTTGACATTTGAGTCGACTTAATGAAAAGAAGCCACATTTCTTGTGTAAAAATGCTCATTTCATACTCTTTCACTTCACTATGCCTAATTTTCTATTCTATAAACTTAGCATGCATCCATTCACTCTCAATCCATAGAAGTCATATTAACATTTAACCCTATTATCTAGCTCCCTAAATCATTTTCTCATCCCTATTACACAAAAAACTATATAAATAACACAAAAATATAAATATCCCCACCCCTTGGCACTATAGCCATATAAAATAAAGTTTGGGAAATACTAAGTCCATTTGGGACTCTATATTAACCCTTCCGCGTTCATATAACCTTGGGGTTTATTTAGCACCAGGCTAAATAAATAACCATACTCACCCTCCCTAAACCATACCATTATCCCACGCATGCGTTTCATTGGGGTTTTATTGATATTTGATTAATAAACAACCATATCCCTGGCACGAAAATTAAACCCATAACCCAAAGTTAAACCCGCCTGAAACCATACAAAAATCAAAGTTTATCGTGTGTGCTCCTGTAATAACGCCTGATCATTTTGCCATCCCATCCACCGTCGAATTGGCTCCCCCAGATCCGAGGGTCCTAATCAATATCAGACGCACTTCCTTCACGGTACGTTAGTACCCGATGGTCAACGGTTTCACCTTCATACACCGGGACACTTGTCGCCCTCCTATTGCATCGGCCCACCTCTGACAATTACTACTCCCGTACTAAAGGCGGTCTGATGGAAACCACTTACCGCTCTGCCCTTCCTCTTGCGTCAGCACATGATGTTGTATCGACGTCGCCTCCCACTGCTCTGTACCTGTGCCATGTCATCTGCTAACTTCACCTCCCTGCCACCATGTCAAGTGCCACATCATCATCCACGTCATGTGCCACGTCATCGTCTGTACTCGCTACGCGACAAAAAATACGTCATGATGACATCATCCCAGAAAAGCACCAAAAGTGCTAAAAGGTCCAAAATTTGCTAAAAAGTCGCGAAAACGACTATTTTTCAATTATTTCTATTTTCGCACCCACAAACAACGTGCATGCGCCTTCACAAACAAATCGCCTCCGGAGCCTGTACTATCCATCAACCTACAAATTCGACTCCATAGCTCGGCCCCGCAGCTCGAGCCGTACCTGCTAACTATCCTCAGCGCCTTAGGAACATGTATTTATCTATCTTTCCGCCTAAAAACCCTGTTTCATTTATAGTCTTTGTTAAAAATTGCCTAAAGCCCCTGTAATTCACATCCAAAGGCACTCCTACTTATCACTCACCATCCGACATGCACCATCCGAGCTGCTGATTCACAACGAACCTTCAAGTTTAAGCCATTACCACTGCAAACAAGCCATTACAACACGCTTTGCGTCCATTTTCGCCCACAGAGACTCCGCTAATTGCCCAAGCATTGAATTCAAGTAGTCGAGCACCCTGTTACTTCTATATTAATCTGGTTTTCTAAAGGGAAATCCCCAGCTTCCTTTTCCCTCTGCAAGCTTTCTCCCCTTCGGGCTAAATTCAATTCCATTTCCTTGGCATTCTCTCCACAAATTTTGAAATTTAACAAGTCTATGTGAAAGAAACCCTATCTAATTTCTGTAAATTTGTTATTTTACCATAGACTGTACACTGTGAGGTCAGTACCAGATAAGAAAAAGTCTCCAACATCTTGACAATAGCCTCACAGCCTGAGTCCTGTCACCTGTTGCTGCTTACACCTGTATTGTAATCAAAACACAAACAGTATAAACATGGAAGCTCCAGTTGCTCTCAACATTTCTCCTTTGAATGCTCCACACATGGATTTAGAGTAGTTACCTTTGGCAGACAGAGACTTTCAGATCAAAGATATGATGGGCCTCAGGTCTCATCTTAAAATTGTGTGTCACTTCAGAAACAATCACAGGAATAACAGTGATATCCTCATAATTTGGCAATCTAGTATGCCCATCTACTACCTCCCATCAGTCAATGTGCTTCTTGACTTCATCCATCTGTGTCATGCAAACTATGACCCCACTCAGAGAGAAATCCTCACTCCAGATGGGTCTATACTGTTCTATATCACTCCTCAATCTATTAATGAAATGCTGAACTTTGAGCCACCTCAGCCTTTGGTTCCTCTTACAATGAAGCACTTACTTGATCAGGGTGCTAAGCTCTCTAGTTCAGAAATATCAAGGGTAGGTCAGTTGTTTATGCAACCACAGTGCTAGGCCGATCATCCTCCACCCTACCATCAAGTTTCATTCAATGAAACAGGCAGACTCCTGGTAGATATGATTTCCTACATTCTACGATGCAAGACAGGAGAATTTGTGGATGAAACTATGTTTATGTTATTGACCATGTTCAGTCCAGGACAGCCCCCTGTTTTCATGTATGACTATGCCACCTTCACAGCCAACAAAATACATGAGCAGTTTATGATGATGGAGAGAGAAAGAGTGTTCAAATATACCTCCTACATTTACCATCTGTTGTTGTACTATCACCCTGATAGTTTCAGAGTTCCTCTCAAAAGACTGGACTCAAAATGAGAAAGAAGATTTGTTATCTTCTGGAACCAGTTTTCCATGAAGTCCACTACTCTTTCTACACATATTGTGAGTTTTTTGACATGTTTATCTACCCAGCCACTTGCTTATTGATGATGACTCCTCCTAGCCGACTCACTGCTGAAATGAAAAGAATCCTACATCTTTCAAAGGGCTACAACATTGATGACTGGTATTTCTACCAAAACCACATAGTGATCAGAATTTATGGGTGTGAGTTGCCTCCCTATAAGCTACCCAGGTATGTCCCTATGAGACTTTTTGCCTTAGAATACTTCAAGCAGTTCAGTAATGTAGATTTGACACATTTTCATGGGAAAAACAAGAAAGCACAACTTAAAATCAGACATCAATTGGGTCCCTTTGTTTTCAATAAGAGGGAAGAAGCTTGGAAGGATGTAGACAATATGCTAAGAGAAGAACTCATGTTGAAACAAAGCTTCTTTTGGGCACCATATGACCCTGAACACTTCATAAGCCTTAGAAGAATCAAACACAGGCTTTCAGGATATGTGCATCAGCCGATCCCCCACATTGAACAATATGCTAATCAACAAGAATGGGTAGAGGGCACATTAGATGATGAAGAGCTTACTGAAGAAGAAAAATTAGAAAAAGATATGAAGGACCATGAGAAAAGAATTGACCTAGAATATGTTGCACAGGTCACTTTCACACAGCCTCAACATATTGGAGCAAGAAAATCAGTTGCTACACCTCCACAACACTAAGCTAAAGAGGCTATTTCATCAGCAGGGAAGGGCAAAGAAATTGAACACTCAGAACAACAAAGTACAATGGAAGAGCAGCCATCCACAAATCAGGGGAAGGGCCAAGAACAAGGCCCTTCAGCGCAATAAAAGGTAGCCAAGATCCCTATATTGCAAACCCCTCATAATGAGGAAATATCTAAAAAGAGGGACAAAACAGAGGAAACACCTACAGGTGCATCCACTGACCAGCAAGGTGAGAAAAGACAGAGGCTAAACCCTTATTCAGAGGAGGAAATTACTGAGGAAACTACAGGGAATGTCAGAGGTGAGGGGACTTTTGAACAGCAGATCCCTTCTATTTTGGAGACATCGGCCAGCTCCTTTCAGCAGGAGTAAGAGAGACAACCAGGTGGGGAGGTTTCATCCTCCAAACAGCAAACCAGGCAGGGCTCGGATATCAAATGAGAATTCACCGAGATCAAAGCTAGAAACATGCCAATAAGGTTTCAGCTTTACAATCAATTGATGAGAATGGCACCAACAAATCAATAAAGACTAATGGCAGCATATGACATGCAAGTAGGGAAGAATCGGAAGATGACTCTTAGTCACTTCATACCTACCATACAGTAGCCATAATCAGCTGCAGACTACATTAGAACCAATCTGGAGGTCCTAGCCAAAGACATACATCCAATAGACCAGATTGAATTGCATAAGCAGGCTGGAGAAATGGCTTTCTCCATGTTAGCAGATAAGGATCTAATGGCCCGTAGATTGCAGAATTCTTTGTATAATACTTTTGCCCAATTTGAGCTAGAGAAAGCCTCATCATTGGCCAAGGATAATAGGATAAAATCCTTGGAAGAGATCATTATAGAGTTGGGACATGATCCCAAAGATCCCAAAGGCACACAGGCCTTAATCAGAAAAAAGAGAGGAAGACATAGCAGTCCTGAGGAAACAAATGAAGCTGCCAGCTACCATACATCCTCAAACTACAGAGGTAGCACAACAACAGGAAGTAGAGGATTTGGTTAGCCTGATTATGAGGATGAACCAAAGGCTGTTAGACACGGAAAAGCATTGGAAGAGGCTCAACAAGGGAAACACCCAGAGTTGGCCCCTCAGCCACCCCAAACAACTCCAATAATCACAGCTCCTCCTACAACGGTCACTACAACAACACCTCCCCTGGATCCATCTTCCGCAACAGGTGCCTTAACATCAGCAACAACTACAATAGCAGCATTGCAAGAGGCCAGCTTGAGCATGGAAGCTATGATGAAAGAAATTAAGGCTCTGGAATTACAGATGGCAGAAATGAAGGAGACCAAGGAAAAACTAGCCAAGATTGAGGCTAGTTATGATAAATCAAAGATGACAGTTGTCGAGAAGACCAGGGAAGTAAAGGCCCTAGAAAAAAAAATAAAGGCCTTGGAGAAGGACGTCACTCTCCATAGAACCCTGACTGAAATAAAAACAATTTTGTGGGATAAGATTGGCAAAGTTGTTGCTGATCAATGGACAACATTATAAACCATTTTTGACCAGATAGAATTAATGGTAGTAGCTCAGTATGAAACTCAAAAGGCTAGAACATTATTGGTAGACAAGCCTGAGCAAGCCAATCAATTGATTCATTTTTTGAATACTCGTACTGGTGAACAACTGGCAGCATTAAACATTCAGAACAGGACAAACACTATTGTAAGAGTCAAGAAAGTGTTGACCATGAGAAATTTTGTTCAAACTATAGAGAGAAAGTGTCAGGAAATGCAGACAGAGGTAAATGCCTTCAGACAGAGAATTGCAAATTTACAGAGCAAAGGCTTACCCAGCCTGGTCACTAGCACTGGAAAGTTGTTAAAGCGGGAGAAGTATGCATATAGGCTAAATACTTATGTACATAATCATATTACAGCATCATCAAGTAGCTCAGAAGAAACAGTGCCTCCCTCTGGACAAAGTTTGTATGATAAACTAGAAGACTTTTTTTACATTGAGCATGAGATAGCACATCTCTTTCCAGTCTGGCCAAATTATTATACATACACTGAAGCTGATGAGATATTATTTAAATTGAGAAAACATCAATTACCAACAGATCAGTGGTGGCAAAACCTGCTTGAAATTTTAAAGTAGTTTTGATTCTCTTCTTATAAATTGTCTGCATAACTAGCAAATTGTATTATATGGCTTTGCTATCAGGAATTCAAATCGACAATGGATGAAATTAGCGCTAAAAAGCATTCAAACAAACTACACAGGTGGCAACTGATAGCACGCCCAGAACAGAAAATCAGCAAGGCAGTCATCAACTGACGTTCAGAGTCAAAGAGTCAACAACAAACAGGACACCTACAGCATCCAGTAAAGTGCATTTACTTCCTTAGTTATTGCTGCACAATTTTTTCCCACATGAGTTATTGCTTCTGTCAGAGTAGATGGATAAATTTATGTCCAGATATTTCCCTATGGGATATTTTTGTAAACTCCTTTAAATACTTGCTAAAGAGATGTATTATTGTTGGCTGGTGAATATCATTCTGGACCTGCGTTGTAAGTTTTGAGAACTCTTCATAAATAAAAATTGTTGGAATGCTTTGTTGGTGAACTTACTGTTGTGGAATCGATGGCAAAGGGATTGATTGCAGGATTCTCATGTTAATGCATGGATCAATAAGTCTTCTATACTCCTATTTTTACTGTTTTTGTGTCTTACTTATCATCTAAATATCATGTTCTAAGTTACAGGAAAGAAGGATAACCCAGAATTTACTTTGTTGTACTCTGTGTTCAATTCCTGTAATCTTTTATGTTTTCCACAGAAGTAGCATAGGCAAGAATTCTTGATTGCTCTTGTCTCCCTGGTTCTTCCATTCTAAATATCATCAAGGAATTTTGAACTGCTCCTTGATAATGTTTATACAATTTCCCTTTGTTATTATAAATGAAAGATTCTTGATTGCCTTTCATTTCTTAACTTCATTACATCTTATTTAAACTTCAAAGTTGTTCTGTGCTTAATTATCCTGCTTTGTAATTGTCTTGTTGCCAAAGAAACCATCATAGAGGCTCATTTCCATTAGACTCCATCAACCCAATGGTCTGAACTTCCCTCAACTTGCTGCCCCATTCTATTGAATGTCACCTTCCAAACACCAAACAAAAACTTGTACTTCATAACTAGCCTAAGATATTCCAAAACAAAGCTAAATTACAAAGAGAGAGCCCTCTCTAGTTGTAGGTAGGCTAGGACTTGCAACTAAAAGATTGGTTAGTGGTTACCTTGGTCGTATTCCCTCCTGGAGCCAGGGAACAACGTGAGTGATAACAGAAACTAACATGTTGTGTATGTTTTCAGGTTTGACAGGTGATGAACAACAATTGGACAGTGTGCTTATGCATGTTGACGATGTGAGATTACTGGAAGAGATGGCTGAAACAAGAAGATATTTTGAGCATGTATTTAATAAATTCAAGAATGATGGTATTGATAGGGAAATTGTCATGATTAAAGAAGCTAAAGATAAGAAAATGAAAGTTTTTGATGATAACTAGAATGAAATATATTTAGTAGAGAATCAAAATGAAAGTATTATAGAAATTGTGAAGGAATATATGATGATGTTGACAGATGTAGAAGTTCAAGAATTCTGTGATTTTAAAGTGGATTATTTTTATGAATTTGTAAACCATGAAGAAGCTTTAGAAAACCAGAATTTTGTTTATGACGTAGGAAAACATGAAACAACATCATTTTGTTGCAATGGTATAAGTATAGAGGATGAAAGGATACTTCATAATGATATGCTCCAAGAAATCATAGCTATTGAATTGTTGAACGATAGCCTTGTGTTAAAAAAAGGAACACTGTATAGTGCAAAGGAAATTATGGAAATGAAAATTGATGACAGTTTCATAACTTTTGCAAAAGAACAATATAAAGATTTGATGGCAGAATTACCTATGGAAAGTGAAAACCATAGTTATTTTGCATCTAACAATTGTGGTGGAAATTCTGTTTTGTACTGGAAGGATGAGTCATATGCAAATGACATGCTTATTGAATATAAAGGAATATGTATTTTGTTGGAAAAGATATTAGATGAGTTTGATAACATAGAGGAAAGGATTATCTTTAATGATAATGGAAGGAAAGTTGTAGAGTACAAACAATAGTTTGTAAATGACAGAGGTGAAGAAGATTTGGACAGAAATATTATAATTTATATGGTAAAGGAGAATGTACATCAGGCATATGTCAGAGGATTTCAGTTAAGAACAAATGGTCAGGAGGAAATTGAGAAATTGTGGAAGATGTAAAAAGATGAAAAGAGAGACAGCAAGGAAGAGAAATTAACAAAACAAATTTGTATCAGCAAGGAAAGAGGACAACAACAAAATAATATTTGGAATCCTAGAGGAACAAAAGTGACAATAGCAGAAGAATTGAATCAGCAGCATGATGAAGTGATGACCAGTTACAAAGTAAAATTTGGGATACTGGATGATCAATAAAAGAAACACATGACCAGGAGGTCATGAAAGCTTTCAACTTTGGGAGTCTGATGCAGGAGCATTCATGCATAGTCAACATTGTGATGGCATGATCACACGTTGTGACTAACAAATGGTTGGAAGACAAGAGTTTAGTTAATTTTATTTATTTAAGTGTATGAGAGTGCTTATTTATTGTAAAATACAAGAAAATTTGTATAGTGGCTAATTGATCCTCCCTCTGTGGAGATCAGGCCAAATAGTTAGATTTATTTGGTTTGAATAGGATATGAGGGATTTGAAAGCTTGAATTAGCATTTGTTTAGAAAAGAGTGGATTTGAAGAAATTATCTAGGAGAGAGTGAGAGATTTCTAGATCTGAACCAAAATCGGTTCATGAATCCACTTTTGTATCAATTGTGATCATTTTGTATAATTGAGAGGTTGGATAGGCTAGCTAGATTAGAATTGAGTAAACGAGAGCGAGGATTTCAAGATTGAAACAGGGTATTTTATTGTTGTAATCGAGCTAGAGGGCCGAGACTCTGTAAAATTATTGTATTGAATAAAATGATTCAGTGTGCATGAATGTGTTGTTTTTATTGAAATCCTTCGCTTGCCTTTGTATAGGTGCTTGCGGAACAACTGAAACATCCTTCTCCGTTTGTATGCCTTAGATTATAAATTGCAATGTTCAAAGCATAATTGGGGTCCTTAGTGTTATAACAATGGTTGAATCTGCTTCAAAGATATCATAGCTTACTGTTATATATGAATTTCGTGTGTGAAAACGAAGTATGGCAGAGGAAACCTACGAAAGGTGTAAGTCCAACAATATTGAATGAAATCAAGTAAAGAGACAGAATAAAGAGGTGAAGAGTAATTCACAGGGGCTGTTGGATCTCATAAATCAACAGACAAGGTTAACAACAGAGATCAGAGTCCTTCACATCGCATCAGAAATTTTGTTTTAAGAAGGGCGGACCTTAGGTCTTGGACGATTGTGATGAGAGATTGCTAAAATATCGCATCAGTAGAAAATCTTCGGAGTTATCGGAACTGGCTGTGGAGGCATAGCGATTGCAATCTTACGATTTAATGTCAATCGTCGGATAAGAAGCTAGATCAATGGTCTAGAATTAATCGTAAATCACATATCACGGAGTTTAGTTAATCGGTGGAAGGTGGTTTCCATAAGTAGTAAGCGGGTTATCAGATGGCCTCAAAAGCCGTAAACGATTTCCAGAAAATGGACCCAATGAGGTTATGAGCCAAGATATAATTTTGTTTAAATCCGGAGGTAATCGGACCGTCCATTGAATGGATGATCGGACGGATATCGGGCGCGAACATGCACCAAGGTTAATTCCAATTCCGGACCCAATGGGTTTTATACATTGAATTTAATTCCATTTAAGTTCTGGCCATAAGCTTTCGAAATGAGTTTCCATGTGCTTCTGTGTAATGGGTAGATCGGAGGAGAATGTGGAAAGGCTTGGTATTGAGTGGACCCGATAAGTTATGAATGCGGGTGTAATTATTTTGAAGTCTAACCTTAGGCGGGTTCCCCTATATTTCCTTTATTCCTTTGTATTCCAAGTTGTTGACTGGTTACGGTGTTATGTGAATTATGCTTATAATAACACTTCCGATGTAAGTGTGGAGTTAGCTCATAGGCCCACATGGGATTTATGAGGGGATGTCAGTCAGCTGGCATCAATTTACCACGCTCTTAGGCAAGAATTTGACACAGTTCCTAATAAGATCCCGCATTCCCCAAAAATATCAGTCTTGTAATCATCGTCCAGAATGGTTGCAAATGTTAATATGCTTTCCCTACACATACAAGCATCTCATAGATGGCCCCATGACCTTCATAGACATGACTATCACACTCATGTTCTTCAGGAAGTCATCCCCACAGGACCACATGGTCCAGTAAAAAACCATGATAAAGAACGAGAATGTTGTTTGGTTTCATGGAAGAAAATATTTTTCTCTAATTGTTTGCATGTGGAGCATCAGATATGAGGAGTAATATACGGTCACTGCTAGACACAATCTCTATAATTTCACCAAGAGTTCGATTTTCTTCTGAAAATCCTACTGCATGTGCCTCAGCAAAGGATTTGGAGCCTTTACTCAAACCAATCTTCACTACAATGTTGGATTTTTCTTCTACCAAAGAATCCCTCAAATTTTGAGCTTGGGGTGGAACCTAAGAACCCCAACCAATGACTCTAATCTGCTTGATGCCTTTAAAAGCCTTAGGGAGAAGCTCAAATAGATCTCTACTTCCTCTAACAATATATTCTTCTTGGCCAGGAAGCATGATCTTCTTTTTTTCGAAGAAATCGGTTTCGAAATCGATGCCCAAAGGCATTTTGGTAAGAGAGGCGGCCACCATGAGCACCCAGGGCTCCACCTCTACTACAACCCTTGGTATTTAATCCCCAGTTTAACTTAGTTCTGCTCAACACAACGACATATCTATCTACATAGGTTCATCAATACTCAGCGCATTAACCCTCTCAAAATCTTCAACATGTTTTTGCTCTTTAACAACCGCCAAGAGATCTCAGAGAGATCTCCAAACTCGCAGTGCCTTTACTCTTTATGCAGCACGGTCGATTTCTCTGTTTCATAAACCAGAAGTGTAGCCTCTATTTATACAGAACAATGTTAAATATTGCAGCACCATAGTCGATGGACAAATATAAACAAATACATATACTCTTTATTTAATTACATATATACAAGAAGTGTCGTCTCAAGATAGGTACGCTATCTTGGACACACAATGTGTTGGTTGAGAGAATATCTCAACCACACACCAATGTAAGAAATAGATCCTAACTACTAGGAGCAAACTCCTTTACATAGTAAGAATCACAACTGAGACAAGTAAGAATTAAATATTGCAACATACCATGCGAAGGCAATGAATTATTATTAGATATCTTCATTGGGGAACAATAGACACTAAATTATTATTACCATGATCTGTAGTGTGATTGCCATCAGTACTTTCATTTTCCTTGGCAAGACTTTTATTAACCCAGACTGATTTCTCTTCTTCTGTGTGTAGCCTGTGCAAATATTTAGATGATGTTCCGCATCTGCAGTGGACGTCTGACACAACCATGGGTTCTGTGGTTGCAGGTGATTTCACCAGTTCTTGATTCTTTGATGGCAATATCAAAGATTTTGTTATTCAAAAGCTAAACACAGAACTTATAGGTTGTTGCAGGGGCTTCATTTGAGTTTTCTTGGACCTCTGCAACGTCAATTTTTCTCTGGACCTCTGCAAAACCTAGCCGCTCACGGAAAGGTGTTATGTTGGACCAACTAAACAAGAAAACCCATCTATCAAAAAAGAGCTAAATTCACAGATTCGCTTGATTTTGCTAGAGTGTAATTTGAAACAAAGGAGGAAGGCCATAAAAGCAAACTTGTCTATTTAACCGGGTATTGTGCAAATGTTCCTGCTTCATTACCCGAAGCAACAACAACTTAGTTTGGAAGTCTGCAATAGATGAACCATAAAAACTCAACAGAATCTCAACAATAAATTTCCGACTATATATCCAACAATCTTTAGAGGAATTCAATCAACTTGCTAGAAGACGAAGTATCCATATTCGATTACTTTGAAAATGGAGTGAATCACTCCCAAACATTTAATGAAAAGAGAGGTATACTATCGAGCTATTTGTCCAAACACTGTGAATGTGTTTCCCAAAGTGACTATTTCATATAATATCAGAAACATCACCATTGAATCTATTTCTGGCCTCCCGTATTTTATCAAAACCTTCCGATGTTCTAAAATCCCACATTTTACTTATATATCAACAAGGGCACTTTCTACGAAGACATTTAATCCAATTTTGATGATTAGAGGGTGGCTCTGCTTCCCCTGTTCAACAATAACTAGGGCACCGCAAGCACTGAGAATGAGTAGGTGAATAAAAGGGTTTCATGCCAATTCACTGCATTTGCTGAAAGAGATTTTAGAGCATCCTCACTTTGCAGGTTCTGGGTATATATTGTTCAATTGAATGGAGGACAAATGCGTCCATTGTGAACTCATACGGCAGAAGATCTCGACATCTGTTTTAGTTGACCATGGGTTTAGCTAAAATAATTTTTTTTATCACAGTGGTTGTTTCCTACATACAACTACCGAACTCTGTTCATAATAGACCTGAAATTTTTTAACAAGTTTATAATTAGGTTGTTGTGAGACAATGGTATGGAGTAAACATGTTTATAGCCATTTGCGTTGTTGTAAACCGTCCAACCAGAAGCAAATGGAGATGTTAGATGTTAACATGCACGTGAAGCTATATGTAGAAGCTATATGTGAATGGAGTAAACCATCCGATTGCTATGTTGTGTGCTTACCTTCGAATGGATTTATATGATAATATATTAAGCACGTTTTTGATAAAATTAAGGATTATTTTAATGTTTTGAATGTTTTATTAATTTGTTTGAATATTATTATAATCTCACTAAAGACTTATCAAATACATAGACATATTTATTAAATGCCTTATGCGTGAGAATATTTTTTAGAATATTTTTTTGAAACAAATCTTGTACAAGTTAATATATTGTTTTCCCAATGAGTTTATATTTACAACTCATTTGTAGTTTTTGAAATTTTAATTTAAAATTTACAAAATTTGTTAAATTATTAAAAAAAAAAAGTAAAACTCAATATTTTTACTATGACAATATCATAATAGATCAATCATTGGGCTTCATGATATTATAGTTATAATAAAGGTTGTAAAGTATTTAGTTAAGAAGATGTGTTTCTTTTTGGAAATCACAAGTTCAAAGCTAGCACGGGTAGATTTTGTACATGTTGAATGATTAATATTATACCATTATTATGAGGCTCGAAGAGTAGAGTTTGTACATGTTGAATGATTAATATTATACCATTGTTATGAGGCTTGAAGAGTAGCTACCTGTGATGTCCCCAATAGATGTAAATATTTATTTACCACATTTTAAACAAATTGAAAGTGATTTAAGTTTATATAATTAGTAATTTTTATTTAATTGCATAAAAAGTGGAATGCGAGAACATTGGTAGTAATTATTTGATTTAACTAAAAGAGAATGTATTTGTCAAAAAGTGCGATAGTTGTATTTCTCAAAAACAATTAGGTTGGGCAGTTACCCAATCCTAAGTACTCCTATGGAAGATTTATTCTAGAGGATCAAGAGGATGAGGGCATCTTAGATCTCGGAGGAAGAATGAGTGAGCTGAGGAGCACTTAAAGAAAGAAAATTAACTGTGTTAAAAGGACAGACAATGATAAAGTAGTTAATTCTGGTCATGACCATATAAGTACTAATGTTCAAGACTGAAGTTCTTGAAGAGAAACCCGGGAAAGGGTAGCTTGGGGGGAAACAGAGTGTGCCACAACGCGAGTCCCATGGCTGGGAGGAAAGAAAAGATTAAAATATTTGTATTCAATCCAGCTAGCCAAATAAGTATAATTTGGAAGCCATGAGTACTCGTTATTAAAATATTCTGTTATTAGAGATATGCTCAACATGTTTTCTTTTAATCCAAAATATAGACGTTATTATCTACAAATTTTCAAGTATTTTTGTGTGCGATTACTATAGTTGGAAATAGGTAAAAGCTTCAACTATTATTAAACATAAAGGAATATTAAAGATTATTTTTGTTAGATTTGAATAGTGCTCACAACTTTGTAAATAGAATAGGACTGTTAAAAAACACAAATAAGACAAGTTACAAATGGTAACATTTACTAATTTTCCAATAGTTACACTAGTAACCTCAATAGCAAGAAAACTTATGAAAAGGACTTGTATTTAAACTCAAATAGTGTAACTCTTTTATCTTATCAACAGAAGGGGTAAATGATTATGGTCTCAGCACACGCGGCTATGGAAAATTAACTAAAGAAAATTGGAAAACACTCAGCCCGAAAGCCAACAAAGACTAAATAGAACATCATACCAGAAAATGGTAGAACCGTGTCTGAGCCCAAAAAGATACATGCCATAGTCATAAGTAAAAGAAAACCCCAATTTGGGTAACCGATAACCTATTTATAAATTAATCTTTGCTGTAGAAAACATGGGAAAAGAAAGAACCGACGATCATGCAATTACACAACTATAGTTATATACGATAAACTTACAAAGTTTCATAACCATCAATACTTCTAAATTCTTAGTCTATCATATCAAGAGAATAACATAAGATACACATAGATAAATTACTGCCATCAAAATGGAAGGAAATATGTACTCATCATTTTAAAAGTTCAGATGTCACTGTGATACATTGTAAGGTTCTTTTAGTGTTCCAGTAGACACATTAAACTTAAAGGAAAGGGAAAAATTTGGTAGTCTTTCCCAAGTTAGGAGTAAGATTATGTTATTGCCTAAATGTACCTCAGGCTGAAGGAAGGCAGGTCTAGGGTAACATTAAACCATGCTTAACCTCGTATCTATCCCTACTAGGACGAGAGAGGGCTCTCTCCTTATCAATCTCAATTAGGATATTGGAAATTAGGGCTTGAGATGACTGAAATAAATACTAATTTTAGGCTAGGTGTGTTTGCTCAGAAGATTTGATTGATTTTAATGGTTGGTTGCTGGATAAGATGAGGAAGGCAGCTTTGGGTCCAAGAAATCAACTCAGATTGGCAGAGGTTTCTATGGGGCGAGGTAGGCAACTGTTTTAGCACTTTGAAATGAACATGATGGCGAGTCTAAAGACTGGTGAGTATTTGTAGAGGGCATGCAAGTTTCATGAGTCGTATTCAAACAACACAAAACATTTAAAACTAAATGAAACCCCAAGGCAGAGCACTGAACATCAATGGATTCCACCTATTAATCTTGATTCATTTAGTTATGTAAAAAACGATAGATGATGGTACATATACACATCAGAGAAAAACTGAAATTACCGAGGAGAAAAAAATGCTTATACACATTACCACAAGAATCCCACAAAATGTTGCAAAACCCTGGTTCATTTCCTTGCCAAACTGCAGAAGTGATTTACAAAGTAGCTCAATGCATCCACAAGAGTCCAACTTTGACAAATGACTAAGAAAGTACAAGATATAAGCATCAAACCACCTATGTTGGCCATCAGTGGTCGAATCCATGAGTCAAGGAGCTATTTCAACAATATCTAAACTAAGAACTGAAAAATAGGTAGTGGAACAACTTGCCTCTAAAACTATGGAAACTGATTCATTCATCCTCAAACCAACTCTAACTGATGTATCTACCCCCTCAAGTCATTTTTAATTATTTTTACATCATAGTACATCATATTACATCATAAATTTACCAGAGAGAGAAGAAAAATTCAAACTAACAGCAAACTAGGCGAAATTCTGAGTTTTCAGGCAAAATTGGCAAAATTTTGTCTCATGCGCAACGCCTTGAGCTTGATGTGCAGGGTGACTTCAAGGCTGAGTCTAGAGGCCTTCCACTTCACCAAATCAGGCCCAAGATAGCTTGTTGGAAAGCTATGTCTGCCTACATTCTAGGACAACTAGAATTTTTGGATTTGGAGTCCATTTTCCCCTTCAAAAATCATTTCTCCCAAGAATGGTTCCTGTGGGTCCAAAAAGTGCCAGAGAGGGCATTTTTTAAGTTTTTTGTACCCTTTAGATGACCTAGATCTCCTCCAAAGCTTATGAAACTTTCTAGGTTTCATTATTTTTCCATGAGAAATCCAAAAATGCAAGCCATTTTGCAAAATTCCTAGCCAACTCAATGCGCAGCGTCAGTGGCTCTGTTATTAGCTGAAAATTCATGTGTTTTGCATTATAAAATTGTGAAATGACAAAGTTTTCTCAAAATTTCTTCAAATTTGGTAAGAGGCAAGTTTACTAGTTGCTTTGCTGAGCCAATGAAGCTTTAGCCAAAATTCTAAGTTTGTCTTGTTCCTTTTTGGCTCTCAGGGCTCTCTTTAACTTAGCTTTTAGGCCATTTATCCTTGTCTTGCAAATTTTATTCCAAGCTAAGTAGTGATAAGCCATGTGGCGCAACAATTTCTTCTCTTTTTTAGATTTATCAAGCATCTTCTCAAGGTGGATATTCACTCTTTCCAACCATGATTCTCGGTCAGCCTCAATTTCTTGCTCTAGGGATGTCATCTTGATTTTTCTTCTTTTTTCCACTTGCCAGTTTTCTCTAATTGTTTGGAGCTCCATAATTGCTTGTTTGTCCTCCAGTTGCTTGTTCTCTTGCTCAAGAAAGCTAATGATCCATTTGGCCCTCTCAAGGTCAAGTGATAAAGCTTGGATTTCAGCCTCCTTCTCTTTGATGATCATATCCTTGAGTCTTGAGCTTTCAGAGCCCAAATGAATGTCATCTTCCTCAACCAAAACAAAATCCCTGTCTTGCCCTTTAGTTGGGCCTTCATCATGTACTTGTTACTTTTCTTTGTCTTTTTCCTGTACCTGTTTGGCTGAAGAAGAAGGCAAAGCCCCTTTCACCCTAGGTGAAGATAGCATTTGCCTATGATCCAGTGAAGCAAACAAGACCCCTTCCACCCCTGGTGGAGATAGTACTCGTTTGGCAGCTGCAAAAAGCCTCCTAGTGCCTTTCTCATAAGTTACAAACACAGGAGTATGAGCCTCGCCAGTTTTGCTTTCAGGCTCTTTTTGTTGCCCAGAAGGTTCACCTTCCTCTTGAGGATCTACAAAAATTTGAGGCCCCTTGAAGCTTTCATGAGCAATGGAAGTTTCCCATGATACTTCCAACTGAGTGAGCTGATGCAAAACAATAATTTTGATGACAGCAAAGTGATAAATACTGTTGAGCTGCTGTGGGTATGGTTTTCTTTTTGCAATCAAAGTCATCCTCTCTATGTTTTTGCATATGAAATATGGAATACTCATCGTTCTGACCCTAGTGAAATGCATAAGTAATCTGATATGGTAGGCATAAAGTCTAGAGAACCTACCCTCACATGTGAAGTATTTGATGATAAGTTTCATAAGTGAAACATACCGGTCCTCCAAGAACTTGAAAGGAAACACCCTGCTCAGTTTACCATGATATTTTGCCTTAATATATGGTTCATAATGCTACTTGCTGATATTCTGCCTTTTGTTCCACTTTTCCCCTACATCTAGCATTCCAGTGGCTTCTGCAATAATAGCTGGTGAAAGAGTGAAATTGATCCCAACAAGGTGCACCACATTATTCTCCATGTTTATGACAAATTTCCTTGCTAACTCATGATGTTATTTAACCCTCTCAACCATCTCACAAAACTCAAAGCAAGACCGATATCTGAAACAAGTGGTAGCAAGGGGGCAAGCAAGGAGTTTAGTCATGCTAATAGGTTCCTCTCTAATAATTTTTCCACCCTTGTCAGGTCTCCTAGGCTGTACATTTCTTTCTCTTGAGTTGTCACTTAGTGTTTCTTCTTCATAACTTGATTCACTGTTTCTTGTCATGGTGCTTGGTGCTTGTCTTAGGGAAGTGATGTGATGATGATATGGTCGAAAATGACAATGGATGAGGACAAGGAAGATGAGTATGAAGAGATTTTACAAATGTGGAAAGGAGTTTGGGGAATGAAGGGAGAGGTTTTGGGAAATTACGGTTTTGTGAAGGGACTTAAGGTTTGATGAAGGGAATGAGTTTTCCTAGGGGAGTGGGATATGGAAAATGAAATTAATGGATTAGTTTAGGGAAATGAAATATAGAAAAGGGGAAAATGATGTTGGTTTTGTTTATGGAATGAAATATTTACAATGAAATGGAAATTGATGAAGACAAGCTAGGGTTTGAGTTTCAAGATGCAAAACTTATGAAGAAAATATGTAGAAGACCAAATTCAGTTCTAGACCAATGTGAACTTACTTGTAGGAGAGAAATGTGGCGTTTTTTAGGGTTTTTGGGTGATTAGGAATGTTTTGGAAACTTCTTGACTAATGCGCAATGCACTGGACCCAATATGTAGCACCCTCCTGATGCACAACGCCCTTGTAAATTTACACTGGCTGAAACCCGTTGATGCGCAGCTCGGGGAAGATTTGCTAGAAAAATAGGGTTTTCACCTTCTTTTACCCAATTTGCCTCCAAATCACGATTTTAGTTCTTCATTGATGTCTTGCACAATGAAGTAGATGATTATCATGTTTTCACTTTATATAGGGATGCCTTTTGATTTTTCCTTATTTCAAACCCACTTTTATAATGTCAAAGTCACTTTTGCTTAAAAACTATGTTTTTTCTCTTGAAGTTTGACTTTTCTTTACCAATTCATGAACTGATGCATTGATTCTTTTGGTTTTTGCAGTGGCTGGAGTTGGCAAGGTGACCAAGGGCAGCAGCTGGAACTTATTACATATAGAAAACACTTTAAATTACATAAAATTTGTACATAAAATAAAAAACTCTGTTTTCACCTCAAAACAGAGTTTTGAGGTCAAAACCATTTATTGAGCATATCATTAGTGAATTTATGATTCTATGAACTTATAAAACCTCCTCATGTGCCTGATAACCTTTTATTAAGTTTTCGATGATCATGGTGGTAAACCCTAGACCTAGTGAGACTAAAACCTTAAAACTGACTTTGGTAAACAAAACGAAACAAAATGACAGTAAATGACCTAAACATGTGAAAACACGCCAGCATGTAAATGCCATGAGGGAAATTGACAATGAACCACTACCATCAGTTGATCCATGACCTAATGGAATGCAGCTCATCAGATGGGACACTTAATATGCATGCAAAAAGAGAAATTTTATCACTGATGGAGGGATGAAGATACCGACACTAACAGATTATATTTATAAGGAAAAATCGAAGAAGAGGCATAAAGCCCGAGACCCTTAGGTCAAAACTTAAATAAAATATATAATAGACAGAGATGTTAGAGACCCTTAGATTGAATTTAAATAAAATATACAGAACTCAGAGCCAAAAGATTTGGAGGAACACATTCATCTCTTTTAGGTCAAGTCCATAACCCATTTGCATACACGATGGAATTTATCTTGAGGGTTTGGGAAGCCGATAGCGGGAGCCAAGCCACTGGGTGCTCCAACAACTGAAGCTATAACACTGGCCAAAACAAAAGATTAGGAAAATATATAACCAAAAGAGAAACCAGTGTGCAAGTGGAAATGATTGTTATGGAGGACACTTACCTGGAATGGTAGATAGCTTCCTAGAAACCCCATCGGTAGTAAGAATAGCCTTAGCAGAGAGCTAAAGGGTAAGACAAGTCACAATGTTAGTGGAGAAAACACACCAGACCGTATCTGCATACTAAATAATAGTAGACATGTGCATAGTTGACTCACAGGTGAAAAAGTCCACAGAGGGGTCGGAGCCGAAGCAACAACCGGAAAAATGCAACAAGTAATCCATTTACTCACCGAGCTAGCACATAGAGTCACGGAAGGTAACCTCCACTGTCTGATGTGAAAAACCAAGGAGGGTCGTTGATGTGGCACATTCAACCACGCATCAAAGAGCCAGCTATCCATGAAGAGGAGACTCCAGAGGAGGCGAATTTGCATCCCTAGGCATCTGTCCATCCCATAATTAAGTTAACCCATAATTGGATGGTTCCAGCACTCTACCTGACATTAAGTCAGTTGGATAATGAATTATGTAATAATAGTAAGCCTAGGAAGCCAAATAAGTGGCATAGGGTGAAAGAATTATTTTTGTGAGAAATGAAATCATTTCGTAAGACCTTTACAAATCACCTTTGTACCTCTACCACGATTATATGTACAAGGATTTGAATTATTACAAATTCTGCATGCATTAATATTTATGAGTTTTATATATTAAGAATGAATTGTTAATTAGTAGGTTCATAATGATCCGTTAAATAATTGTAAGTTAATTTTTTTTTTATATGGGTATGTGACATATGGTATCAAAGCACTCAGGTTACAAAAATGAGGCCTTTGGAAAATAAGGATTAACATCATTTGTGATTTACATAGAGAAAAGTAGAAAAACAACGAGTATGAGAAGAACATGAACCATATCACACCGAACGATGATGGGAACTGAAGCAACAACCTTCTAGGAGACCGACCTTGAGATACGGGTACAGCTGGGAGTGGAACCGCGAAATACTAACACTGCAATCTTAGAAACCGTGTAAGATTTAAAGGTAGAAATGGCTTGACTGCAGGTAGACAATGAGCGGTTAATGTAGGAATAGGAAAAGATCATTAAGAGTCTATTGGATAGAGAGAACCAGAGACAAACAATTCCCAGTCCTGAATAGGGAAACATGACTGGAGAACAAGAATTTCATACTGAGAGGGCAGAAAGTGAAGGCAGTGAAGAGAACCAAGAAGAAGAATCTGGTAACTTGTCAGAACATAACAAGAAAAAAAGGAAAAATGTGGAACTACAGGGAGAATTCCGGAAGATAAAGACTCCCCTCTTTGACGGCGAACAAGAAGAGGCATCAGAGGCTTGGCTCATCAACATGAACAAGTATTTCCAGTTGTACAAATATGATCTTAACTTGAAAGCTCAGTTGGGCATCTTTCAACTACAGGGATAAGCCACCGTGTGGTGGGGGGAGGTAAAGACAGTTTGGGGTGTGAATGAGCAGAGCATAACTTGGGACAAGTTTTAGAGATATTTTAAGGAAAAATATTTTACCAAAATAATTTATGACAAGAAGGCCAAGGAGTTTCACGACCTTCGATTGGGTCAATTATGTATGGTTGGATCATAACCAAATTTACATATTTATTGTGATATGTTCCATATATACCAGAAGAAAAGGCTAAGGTACAACGGTTTATGAGTAGCTTGTCATTGTTCATGAAAGGGCGCCTTGATTTTGATAACTCGAAAACCATGGATGAGGTCATATGGAAGGCTAGAATCTGTTACCATCAAAGTAAGCCAAAAGGGGAAGGAAGTAAGATATGGAATGACAAAAAGGGAAGTAAATTTTCTTCCAGCAATAAAGTAAATAATTTCATGATAAATAAACCCCCTAAAGTATAGATACACAAACATAAAGAGAAATCAACCTAGGTCCAAACTTCTTAGCGAGGAGAAAACAAATGAACAGTCAGTAAGAACTAAAGTACAGATGACATCAGACCCCCAGTACAGTGCTAGGGATGTGGAGGATCTCATTATGTTAAAAATTTCCCACACCACAAGGGGACCGATCAGGTAGCACAAATTCATGAGGCACCAAAAGTAGGAGAAGTGGCGAGAAGCATGCCAAAAATCAATGCTACTCTGGAAGATCATTACGCAAAGTGCCAACCGACTATGATAGAATTTGAAGGTAAAATCGTTAAACAAGCTGTATCTATTTTAATTCATCGAGAAGATACATTGAGTTACATTAGTCCTAAAATTGTAGAACAATGTTGTTTAAAAGCTCTTAAGTTTAAAGCTCCCTGGTTAGTGCAATTAGCTATGAGCGCCAAGAGAAGAGTTTTAGCCGAGGTCAGAAAATATCCCCTACACATAGCAGGACAGGTTATTATGGCACACTTGAATGTACTGCCCTTAGGATCATATGATATTTTAATCGGCATGGACTGCTTGGAACAACACTGGTCTCTTATTAATTGTAAAATTAAAACTATTAATTATATGGATGAGGAAGGAAAGAGACAAGAAATTCAGGGAATAATAAAACCCATAAAACTAAGGCGAGTCATAGCCTTCCAACTGGCCAAATGTACTCGAGAAGGGTGCCATATTTATGCAATACAAGTAGGGTACTCTAACTCAAAAGAAAAGCTGGTCACTTTAGAAGATATACTGTAGTGCAGAGTTTTATGGATGTATTTCCTGAGGAAATTTCAGGACTTCTTCCAAAGAGGGATAGAGATTTTACTATTGAATTAGTACCAGGGGTCGCTCTAGTATCTCGAGCTCCTTATCGTATGAGCATACCACAGTTAATAGAACTAAAAATGTAGTTACAAGAATTTTTAGACAAAAAATATATTCGACCAACTGTATTGCCCCGGGGAGCCCTGGTACTCTTTGTTAAAAAGAAGGATGGGACCCTCCAAATGTGCATGGATTACAACCAACTAAATAAGTTGACCATCAAGAACAGGTACCCCCTATCTCACATAGACAAGTTGTTTGATCAAGTGAAAGGAGCAACCATGTTTTCAAAAATAGATCTTTGATCAGGTTACCACGAAATCAAAATTAAGGAGGAGGGCATAGCAAAGACAACCTTTAGAATTCGATATGGGCATTACAAATTTGGTGTGATGCCCTTTGGATTAACAAATGTGCCTGCAACTTTCATGTGCCTTATGAAAAACATATTCCATCAATAATTAGATAAATTTGTGTTAATTTTTATCAATGACATACTCATTTACTCTCGAACGATAGAAGAGCACAATGAATACCTCCATATTGTCCTCTAGGATTTAAGGGAATACTAGATGTATGTTAAATACAACAAGTGTGATTTCTTTAAAGGACATATTCAATATCTTGGCCATGTCATTACTAAATATGGAATAGTTGTAGACCTAGAAAAGATAAAAACCATATTAGAGAGGCCGGTAGCAAAAGATGTGACTGATATAAGGTCATTTATGGCTCTAGAAAGATACTACAGGGAGTTCATTAAAGGACTTTCCAAGGTATCCTATCCTATTACATCACTGCAAAATAAAGGAAAAGCTTTTAAGTTGAGCATGGATTGCCAAAGGAGTTTTGATGAACTTAAACACTTGCTCACCACCACACCAATATTAAGCATTGTTGATCCAAATAAAGATCATGTGGTATGTACGGATGCTAGAAAAGAAGGCGTAAGTGGTGTACTAATTCAAGAAGGCAAGGTTGTTTCTTAGGAGTCTAGGAAGCTTAAGGAGCATGAGCAAAGGTACTCGACCTATGATTTGGAATTGACAGCCGTCATTCACACATTAAAAATGTGGCAACATTACCTGTTGGGTAAGAATTTTTTGTTAATGACGGATCATCATAATTTGACTTATTTCTTTAAACAACCTACCTTGAATGTTAGGCAAGGTCACTGGGTTGATTTTGTAAGTAGGTTCAACTTTGAGATTAAGCACTTGAAAGGAAATTAGAACCGTGTCGCCAATGCATTAAGTAGGAAAGCCAATTGTTTATATGAAATATCATTTAGTGAAGCACAAAATAATTTTAAAGAGAGAATCAAGGAGGCAACAGTACAAGATTCAGAATATCAGTTTCTGTGGCAATAGACCAAAATTCGAAACAACAAAGGAAAAGAAACTTGGATACAGAATAAATCAAGAAGGCATGTTGATCTATAGGGCAAGAATGTATGCACCTAATATAAGGGTTATTAAAAATTTAATTTTGGATGAATACCACAGTCCCTTATGTCGGTCATCCTGGATATCAGAAAATGAAAACTGCACTTAGGAGTGAATACTTTTGGCTCAATATGAAAAAGGAGGTGGCTGAGCATTTGGCTCACCGTTTGGAATGCCAACAAGTCAAAACAAAATAGTGTTACCCAGCTGGGTTACTACACCCATTACCTATTCCAGAATGGAAATGGGAAGTCATTTCCATCGATTTTATAATCGGATTGCCCAAGTCAAAGAAACATAATGATCCAATAATGGTGGTGGTGGATAAGTTAAGCAAAGATGCTCACTTCATACCTGTGAAATCTACATATAAGGCGGTACAGATCACTAATATATTTATGCAAACTATTTTTAAATTGCATGGTATACCAAAGGTTATAATTTTAGACTGTGATGTAAAGTTTAGATCAACTTTTCTGAAAGCCTTGTTTGAAGGGCTAGGCACTCAGTTACATTTTAGTACTACTTACCACCCTCAAATGGATGGACAAACTGAATGAGTAAACAAAGTTGTGGAAGACATGCTTCGAGCTTATGTAATGTAATAAGCATCTAAGTGGGAAGAGTATTTACATTTAGTGGAATTTTCATATTACAACAACTATCACACTTCTTTACAGATGAGTCCTTTTGAAGTGTTGTATGGACGTAAATGTAGGACTCCCTCAAATTTGGGTGGCTTAGAAGATAAGTTTATTTTAGGGCCTGATATGATAGCAGAAATGGAAGAGAGGGTAAAAAAAGTATGAACTAACTTAAAGGTTGCTTAAGGCCGTTAAAAGATTTTTTCCGATCGAAAAAGGCATTTTCAAGAATTCTAGGTGGAGGATCATGTCTATGTTCGTGTTCGGGCCAAGAAAAGTACACTACAATGGAATGGATGCGCCAAATTGGCACATTGATTCTACGGTCCTTTTCAAATTCTAGAATGAATTCAACCTGTGGAATATTAACTCGCCTTAGCTGACCATATCCATGTGCACAATGTTTTTCATGTTTCAATATATATATATATATATCACCCCAAACACATAATAAATTGGCAGGACGTTCAGGTGAGTAAAAAAAGTTGAAATTCTCAATTAACCTGCCTTATATATATATATATATATATGTGTGTGTGTGTGTGTGTGTGTGTGTGTGTGTGTGTGTGTCTGTGTGTGTGTGTGTGAATGTGCCTTGTATATGTGTGTGTGTGTGTGTGTGTGTGTGTGTGTGTGTGTGTGTGTGTGTGTGTGTGTGTGTGTGTGTGTGTGTGTGTGTGTACACAACAAAAAATTTCATATAGCTTAATGTGTTTTGACTTCATTCATTGACTAAAGTTTTTTTTTTTGGCATACAAGTCGAACTGGAAGGAGAGTTCCTGATAGAACCAATGGGTATACTCTATCAGAGAGAAATAATGTTGCGGAGACAAGTTATCATGCAAGTTAAAATTCAGTGGCAGCACATTGGGCTTGAAGAGGCCAACTAGGAAGATGAAACGACTATGAGGGAGGTTTATCCACAATTATTTCCCATAAAGGAACATCGGGATGATATTCAATCTTGGGGAGGGAGAAGTGATGTGCCCCATAGATGTAAATATTTATTTACTACATTTTAAACAAACTGAAACTGATTTAAGTTTATATAATTAGTAATTTTGATTTAATTGCATAAAGAGTGGAATGCTAGAATTTTGGCAGTAATTATTTGATTTATGTAAATGAGAATGTATTTGTCAAAAAGTTAGACAGTTGTATTTCTAAAAAATAGTTAGGATGGTTAGTTACCCAACCCTAACTACTCCTATGGAATATTTATTCCAGAGGATCAAGAGGATGAGGGCATTTGAGATCTGGGAGGAAGAATGAGTGAGTTGAGGAGCACTTAAATAAAGCAAATTAACTGTGCTGGAAGGAAATGCATTCATTAAGTAGTTAAGTTTGGCCATGACCAGATAACTACTATTTTTCAAGACTAAAGTTCTCAAAAAGAAACACAAGAAATGGTAGCTTGGTGGGAGACAGAGGGCACCGCAGCGTGAGTCTCATGGTTGGGAGGCAAGGCAAGGTTAAAAGATCTGTATTTAGTCCAGCTAGCAAGATAAGTATAATCTAGAAGCCCTGAATAGCTATTATTAGAGTATTCTGCTATTAGAGATAGGTTGGACATGTTCTCTTTTAATCTGGAATTCAGACGTTATTATCTACATATTTTCAAGTATTTATGCGTGTGATTACTATAGTTAGAAATAGGTAAAAGATTCAACTATTATTAAACATAAAGGAATAGTAAATATTATTTCTATTAGATTTGAATAATGCTAAGAACTTTGTAAATAGAACAGGATTGTTAAGACATGCAAATAAGAAATGTTACAGACAGTAACATTTACTAATTTTCCAACAATTACACTACTAACCTCAATAGCAAGAAATATTACGAAAAGCACTTGTATTTAAACTCAAATATTGCAACTCTTTTATCTTATCAATAGAATGGGTAAATGATTATGGTCTCGGTATACCCGAGTATGGAAAATTAACTAAAGAAAATTGGAAAACGTTCAACGCAGATGCCAATGGAGACTGAATAGAACATAATACAAGAAAATGATAGAACCCTGTCTGAACCCAAAAAGATAGATGCCATAGTCATAAGTAATAGAAAACCCCAATTTGGGTAACCGATAACCTATTTATAAATTAATATTTTCCATAGAAAACATGGAAAAAGTAAGAGTCGACGATCATGCGATTACACAACTATGACTATATACTATAAACATACAAAGTTTCATAACCCTTGGTACTTCTAAATTCTCACTCTATCATATCAAGAGAATAACATAAGCAACACAGAGATAAATTACTACCATCAAAATGGAAGGAAATACATACTCATCAGTTTAAAATTCCAGATGTCACTATGGTACACCGTAAGGTTCTTTTAGTGTTCAAGTAGACACATTAAACTTAAAGAAAAGGGGAAAACTGGTAGTCATTCTGAAGTTAGGAGTAATATTACATTTATAAGGTAAAATCCAAGCAGAGGCATAAAGCCTGAGACCCTTAGGTAGAAAATTAAATAAAATATACAGTACTCAGAGAAGCCACAGACCCTTAGGTCGAATATAAATAAAATATACAGAACTCAGAGCCAAAAGATTTGCAGGAACGCATTCATCTCTTTCAAGTCAAGTCAAGAACCCATTTGCATACCCGATGGAATTTATCTTGAGGCTTTGGGAAGCTAGCAGCAGGATCCAAACCACTGGGTGCTCCAGCGACTGAACCTACAACAATTGACAAAACAAACAATTAGGAAAACCTATAACCAAAAGAGAAGCCAGTGTGGAAGAGGAATATATTATTATGTAGGACACTTACTCGAAATGGTAGAGAGATTCTCAGAAACCCCATTAGTAGAAAGAATAGCCATAAGGGAGAGTTGTAGGGGGAGACAAGTCACTCGGTTAGTGGAGAAAACACACCAGACTAAATCTGCATACTAAACAATGGTAGACATGGGTATAGGTTGACTCACAGGTGAAAAAATCCATAGAGGGGATGGAGCCGAACCAACAACCAGAAAAATGCAACTAGTAATCCATTTACTCACCTAGCTAGTGCATAGAGTCATGGAAAGTAACCTCCACTGTCTGATGTGAAAAACAAAGGAGGGCCATTGATGTGGCACATTGAACCACACATCAAAGACCCAATTGTCCACCGCAGAGGAGATTCCAGAGGAGGAAAATTAGCATCCCTAGGCTGGCGACCATCGCATAATTAAGTTAACCCATAAATGGATGGTACTAGAACTATAGCCAACATTAAATCATTCGAATAATGAATTATGTAATAAAAATAAGCTTAGGAATCCATATAAGTGGAATAGGGTGAAAGAAATATTTCTGTCAGAAATTAAATCATTCTGTAAAACCTTTAAAAATCACCTTTGTACCTCAACCATAATTATATGTACAAGGATTTGAATTGTTACGAATTCCCCATGCGTTGAGATTTATGAGTTTTATATATTAAGAATGAATTGTTAATTAGTAGATTCATAATGATCTGTTAAATAATTGTAAGTTATTTTTTTTTTTATATATGGGTATATAATACTACCCCTTACAATGGGAACCCCATATGGAAGCGTCTCCAGATTTATTGACCATTTCCAATTCACGAGTCCCTAGTAGTATTGGATTGCAAGATGTGAGTGATAGCGACATGGCCCCATGTCCTCCAAATTTATATATTGTCCAAGGTTCATAGCTAGAGTGGTTTGGGGAATTAGTTTTTTTCCTCCCAACCTAGTTTTAGTTCCCACAAGTGGCATTTTCACCTACTATGATAAGAATAGAGGGGTATTCCAATTCACAAGTCCCTAGTAGTATTGGATTGCAAGATGTGAGTGATAGCTAGGTGCTCCCATGTCATCCTAATTTATATATTGTCCAAGGTTCTGTTGAAGCCCCGAAAATCGGGTCGACAACAAGGGGGATACTCACCCAGTCCGGACCTTGGTTGGAAGCTCCTTATCCGTTTGGTATAGTGAGTCCGACTGGGGATAATGGGACTAGTTTCCCAATCTAAGGGTGTGTGTGTGTAGAGTTGGATGTTGCTGATCTAAAGTTCATATCTGAGCTACTTTAGTCTAACTCTATGCTATTGTAATCTAATGAAAACAACACATCTAATCTATGCTAATCCGAGATGTAATTCTTCTATTATGTGATCTAAAGAGATTTCAAATAATAATTGGTAATAAAGATTATTCAGAAATTATAAGAATAGAAATCAATTAAGATAAACTAATTTGCATAAAAAGTTAGGCAAAACAGATGTGAACAACATATCGCATAATAAGTTATTCACACATTAAACATAAATAAATGGCTCCACTGTACAAAAGTGCCAAATGGTAACACAAACATTCATGTAATAACATATAAACAACTAAAAACTGTATATTGCTTTAAGAATATAAGCAGAAATGATCAAGAAATAAAAGTACCATTTATGACTGGTCCTACTCATAAGCTTCAAGCAACAATGATTTATCTTTCCTTGTTCTGATATCTACTAAGAGTACAAAAGTGCAACATCAGTAGCAGATATCAAATGCAAACATCAATAAATCTCGATCCTTCCATTCATCAAGACCTTATCTGAGGGTGCAAAAGTGCATGTTCTGAGGATAAGTTTTTTGACAAATTTCTGGACCCTTCTCTAAATGCATGAGAAGGGTTTAAATACTACTAACTAAATCTAATAATAGTTTATTTACAAAAAATAAGGATGCGGTTTTCAAATGACCCCCATTCTTCTAATCTAATCTTTAAGCAAAAATAAGATTCCAACTTAAGCTATTTTTGTCTTTGGTCTTTAAAGCTGCATGTATTCAACATTTGTTTAAGGAGAGTCGGTTGGCTAACTTCTGCTTTGAGCTGTGCTGAGAAACAGAATCAATGAGTTTTGGCACCATCTTTTCATCCACATTTATGATACACTTCACGGTCATCCACTAACTATGCGGTTTTACCAAATA
Source organism: Pinus taeda (assembly GCA_000404065.3). NCBI lineage: Eukaryota > Viridiplantae > Streptophyta > Pinopsida > Pinales > Pinaceae > Pinus > Pinus taeda. The sequence goes on along the minus strand of APFE031118627.1, from coordinate 48,841 downwards.
TGTCCAGTAACATTCCCAATTTAATCCTTTTAGTACTTGGATTTCCTTTTCCTTTTCCCGTGCTTTCTGCTTCCAAACCTCCTCTAATTTTTATTTGTTTGGTAAATATCCCGGAATAGTTTCTATGATTAGATTAGATCTGTGCAAATTCTCATTTACACAGTCAATGAGAATACTCGTTGTCGTAGCTGCTATACCTACCACCTTTTATGCTTCTTTGATTTGATCATCCCACTTGCTAAAGAGCAACTCTTTATGATTCTCATTTATCCTGGGTGCGCCTGCCTCTTTTCCTTCATCTTCATCTTGCCAAGTGAGATAATCAGTCACCTGTTTGTCAATCAGATCATAGCCGCTTCGTAATTCGACCACTTGATTAGTGATCTTATCACTCATTTTGCAGTAGTAACTCCACTGTGATATCTTTTTCCCCAACACTTCTTGTTGCTATAGTAGTTGTTCATTCAAGGTAATAGATTCTAAAATAAACTCCGTAAGCTTGGACTCATCTTTATGTGTTTCTTGTAAATTTTGCAATTGTTTTCCTTTCTCGTCCAGACTTCTTTGATAACTTATTTGCATTTGTTGGAACTCTCCCTGTAAATTTTCAAGCTGTTTGCGTGCCTCATTATTAGTATTGGTTTGTTGCAATTGTTGTTGTAGTAACTGTATTTGATCTTCTTGTTCTTTCAACAATTGTTGTACTTCTGATTCCTTTTCAATAGTCGCAGAAGCATACGCTCCCACGATCTGAGACAATTTAGTGAGATTTTCAGTTGGATTATTGTTGGGATCTTTCCATAAGACGTCCAATTGCTCAGCCTCTTGAGGCAACATATTTTCTAATTTCCTTTTATTTCTTTGTCTTCTCACTACTGCTTTATGTTGAGGACTATAAAATATGTCCAGAGGAGGAATTTCTTCTATATTAAGCACAAGTTCAGAAGATGGAGTGATAGGAGCATATTCTTTTTCTGAGACATTACCGACTATGGTTGAGATTACTCCTCCTGCATTCTGAGTATTGCTCATAGGTGTTTTTGGGATCTGTCCTTCAAGATTGATCAGTTCATTGAAGGTTTCCCATTCCTTATCTAGCTCAATTATGACAGGTGGTGGTTTGATGATGAGAGAGGGAGGATCTTTCTGCGCACAGGTAGTAACTTGTTGTTGCGGATTTTTCATTGACTGAGCCATATCTTTAGCTACCTCTTCGTTCTTATTTTGGTCGTTCTCGGATCTTTTAGAATGTTCAGATGTTTCTTGTGCGGACTTAGACTTAGATCTGGAACTGATTGAATTCCCACTAAGGCTGATGCTTGGAGTTGGCTCTCTGGTAGGTAATCGCAACTTTTCTAAAGGGATAGTAGCCAATCTTTTTTCCCTGTATACCGTGAACTTTTGAAAGTCTTTTGGAGATAATTGCGATTGGGCTTCCCGCAAAATTTCTTGGAGTGAGCTTTTATTTTGGAAAAAATCATCAAATAAATCATTTTTGCCGAAGAATACTTTTACCTTGACCGTAGTTGTGAAATTCTGAGCAATTTCATTTAGGTCAAATGGTCTTGCTGGGATTTTAAATAACTGCAGACATGTTATATTCTGTATTTCTGCGAATGCATGACCTACATCGAATAGTGAAAAGGCCCCACAAACCATGGGAAACTGTGGCCATATGGCCTTCTTGTCCTTTAAATCCTTTGTTAGGCCGCCTTCTGAACAAGTTTGATATGCAATTTCTCGAGCCAGAAGTTTATCGGGGATATATAAGGGTAGAACATGAGGGGGGACAGTGCTTCCAAATACTCTAACATAGGTGAATAATTCCTCCCCAAACCATCTTGCGATGGGGATGATATCTATCTGTGCCTCATGTGAGCACCTTGGGGGGTCTTTATCATATATCATTCTATACAGGGGTAGGATAAGCCCGTGACAAATTTGGTAGAAATGTGGAACGAACTGGGAGTCCCATAATATCTTATGATAGACATGAATGGGTAATGGGTCCTAAGTTGTCCACTCCCAATCCAAAACAGGAAATTTATACACATAGAATCCATAACATATGCGGATAGGAAAAAAGGAGGATACATCCTTTGAGACATGGATCTTTTAGACCGGTAATTGAGAATAGCCATAACTAGGTTATCAAAAAAGACCTTGGCCCAATCTATAATTACGACATTTGTGGCAGCATCTATTAGTGGTAACCATTCAGATGAAAAATAATTGTATCTAGCTTCCCAAACAATCTACAAAGCATGGCTGTAGCAAAACAATATGGGGAGGTGAGGGAACTAGTGCTATACATATCATTTTTGTCTTTCTTGAGAGGTTCATCTTTTCTGGACCAATCCTTTGTGGTCTCTGATAGGTCCGGGTTTTCTGCCACGAATTTTTCAATGAATTACATATTGTAAGTTTCCTGCGGCTTAGGAAGATGGTACATGAGATTTAAATCTTGTGCGGCAAACGATCCGATCATCCCTTGTCCTTGAATCTTGAACTTTCTGTCTTTCATTTCCGCATTATCAAGTATCCACTTGATCATGTCCGTATATGGGAGAATTTTGGGTCTTGCTGCTATCCTGTGTAGGAATAAGCATGCTAATTCTTCTAGGGATGCTTCGGAAGATCCCTGTGAGTCTGAGCCAGGGGTAAGCTTCATTACTCTGGGGTTTTCTTCTTCAAGAAGTCTGTACATGCCTTCCCATGTTGATATCCCTACGTCTCTGTTACACATTGTGTATGTATATAAAGGTGCCATTCCCTTCACCTCGGAGCTCTGAGCTTTATTTTTCTTTCCCATTTCTTCTTGCGATTGTCTTGTATAGCCCTCCGCTCTCTGTTCTTGCAGTTCACAAGCGAAATGGAAATGATTGATCAAGAAAGGTGATGGGAGAGTTTTAAATGAAGCAGATACATCAAATATGTCACCTTACGTGAAGTAATTCTTTGAAAAGCACGCACCCATATTTCATTAATAACTGACAACTAATCCCTTTATTAACATTTAAATCGCATGATCTTGGGTCAGATTATAGTAAGTTTATTTTCTTGAATAGCGTGCCCAAAAAGATTAGCAATGGAGTGATTATGCGATTTGCATCGCGGCATCGCAGATCGCGACATCGTAATCATCGCATATTGCGATATCGCAATGTTGCATATTGCAGAAGTTTTATGTTCGCCAAACTTCGTTAGCCTATTCCTTGCGATATGCGATCTTGCGATCGGTGTTATCGCAGATCGGTAAATCTTGAAGTTTTTCTTATTAGCTCTTTCTTATTGTGATGTGATAGCCAAATGATGGGATTTTACTATCATTTTGCGATGCGGCTTTCTTTTTTAGAGATTTTTCTTATCATAAACTTAGGTTTTTAAAGTATTCAAAATATCTTGCTAAGCTTACGATGGTGACCTTATTTTGGAGAAAGGAAACTTTTGCTTTTCCTAAAATTTTAACTAAGGGTCCCCATTCATTTAGTATTTTGGATAACACTAAAATGAAAAAGGAGGGGGTTGTTGCTGGCCACAATAGGTTCATATCTAGGGTGGTTGGGAGAATTAATCGTTTTCCTCCCAACGTAGGTTTAGTTCCCACAAGTGACATCTTCACCTACTATGATAAGAATAGAGGGGTAGACAAACCTAGGATAGAGGTCTACTTTGATGTGTCCTAGGATGACTCGGCCGATTTGAAAATTGTTGTGGATTGTTAGGATATTCCAACACATAGGAAATAGTTAAGTATAACTTGGTCTAGTGTAGAGTTAGGTAAAGTGTGTTTCTTTACTATGTACTTTTGTAACTTACAATCTGACAGTCACGATATGTAGTGATCTGATAGTTTATTCTCTCCACATTCTCTCCTCGGTATTACCGACACTTGATCCGTGGCTTGACACCCGATTGGTCCATGATCTCTATTTAAAGAGCATGGAAGGTCATTTGTAGTGTAACTTTTTATGAGAGAAGCTTATGTAAGTTTTCATTCTTTTATTAATAAATTGCCTGAAGTGGCCACATTGGCTCAGGCTGTGGACTGTTTCACTCTTTCAGGGTTTTAACCGTGTCAAGAATACTCATGTATTGATCTGTAATTTGTTTGTGAGCAGTGTCCTTTGGTGTTCTATCTGAGGAACTTACCCTATAAATTCCTACATGGTATGAGAGCTATTTGAGGGCCACATCCATTTGTGATCCAAATCTCAAGCCAGTACAACTGCATCCAACTGTCATTTCCTAGATCTATTGTTTCTCACTACTTTCAGTCGGAGAGAACTTCTCTATTGTGTTAGGAGGATCTTTTTTGGTGAGGAACCCCTTTCGTTTCACGTGAAAATGTTTCTGGTAGCCCTACCTATGTCATTTTTAAGATCTGGAGGTATACAGTCTTTATTTTCAGTTCTAGCTATTCATCTCTCTGTTTATTTTGGTTTATTTAGCTCTCTGGTTTTTATTACCGGATCTATACCTTTCATTTATATGTATTCTCTTTGCCCCTCGACTTTGTGCAATCTAGGAAAACCAGAAACAAAAAGGAAGGATTTTTGTCATGTATATGCTCTTTTCCACTGCGCCTTAGTGTGATCTCATAAAATTAGAAACATTGAGGAAAATATTAGTTTCTAGCTTAAGCTAACTTCAAGCCGTAAGGCTTGTTTTTTTTTGTATGTCCGGGTTCGGTTTTGTGGTTCTATTTTGTAAGCCAAAAAAAAGATTTTTCAAGTAAGCACGCACCCCAAAGCTTTAGTGACTAAAAAAAAAGAAAAAACCCCTTCCTCTTTTCCAGAAATTACTAACCTTTTAAACTAACTCACCTGGTCCAAAGTTACTTTATGAGAATAGAGGTCTTGAGTTCAAGTCTTTCTTTTTGTTGAGTTACTTTTTCAAAAAGCACATGTAACTTATGTTATAAAGTTACTTTATGCAAAAGTGTTCTCACCCATTATAAAAAGTGAGTCACTTATAATTCTAAAGTTTCTTTATCTTTTATTTAAGTTACGAGTTAGTGGGTAGCTCATAAAGTACCATTGTAAAAGTGACTTTCACTTATTTATAAAAGTGATTCACATTTTTTTTTTAAGTGAGATAATTAGATTAAGTTTGGAAAGGGGGGGATTTATTTTTCAATATAAAATTATCATTAATTTTGTCACATTCACGCACTTCGTCAGCATCTTCAACAACTTTTCTTCAAAAAACCATAACTTCTTCATCCAAAAGGCATTTTTTTTAATCAGCCTAACTTTTTGAGATCTTTCCATTGGAACACTTAGTTTCAGCATCTACAACTTTATTTATTGCTAAAATGGAAAGTCCATGCGAAGTTATTCTTGACAGCACCAACTACTTCCAATGGTGGTCCTACATTGTGGATTTACTTAGAAGTAAAGGTCTTTATAGAATAGCCTCGGGCCAAGAAACCAAACCTCAAGATGAATATAAGATAGCCAAATGGGAAAATAGGCAAGATCAAGCACGTGGGTTGATAGGGATGTCTATTTCTCTAGAATTTAGATTCCATATCACAGAACTTGATACTCCTAATGAAGTAATGAAACAAATCACTAAAGTTTTTGGAATTAAAAACGAAATTAGAGTCCATCAACTCGAAAATGAGTTGCTTACATTGGACCCCAGTAATTTTTCTTCCATTGAATAATTTTTGTCCAAGTTCAAGAGCCTTAGACTTCTCTTGGAAGGTGTTAAAGTTAAGAAATAAGATTTTAGCCTTATGTATTACATTCTTATTAAGTTGGGACTAGCCTACTTTGTGTTTGTTTCCACCTTCCATTCTATTAGAGAAGCCTTTATTTCTCAAGGACAAGACTACAAGTCCCTCTCTTTTGATGCCTTATGTGATTCTTTAATAAGAGAACAAGAGAATCTCTTATATCTTGGTCTTCTTAATCTTGGAAACTCTTCTAAGAAAGCCTTAGCTACCCAGCAACAACCAAATTCAAAGAATCCTAAGAAGAAGCATCCTAAAAAGAATGGTCCTAAATCAAACAAGGGTCCTAAGCAATTTCAATCTCAAAATGAAAAATCATTTCAACAAAATGATAAGGCAAATAAAAACAAGGGGAAGAAGACTGGTAGACATTGCCACTTAGAATCCAAATGCTTTAAGAAGATGGAAGCCTTGGAAGCAACATTGAAGAAGTATAATGTCCAGTTGGAGCACTCTTCAACTTCAACTTCATCTTCAGGAATAACACTCACTGAATGTGGTTGTCAAGCATCTCAGTTTGATTATGCACTAAATGTATCTTCCTTTTCTCATTCTCATGAGTGGCTCATTGATTCTAGAGCTTCTTATCACATGGCCAAAAAAAAAGCCATGTTTTCTTCTTTAAATGATTGTAACACCAAAAATATATATGTTGGTGATGATAGATGTCTTAGTGTTGTAGGGACTAGAACTGTTAATCTAGACAATGGTCAATTTAATGATTTATTATGTGTTCCAACCTTATCCTACAACCTTCTATGTGTATATCAGATAACTCATTCAAGTGAAGGTAAAATCGTTGAATTTTCACCTCATGATGTTGTAATTAAGGACCTAAGAGATCCTAGACATATTTTAGATACTCGCATTGTTGATGATTCTAAAAGGTTTTATAAGTTTAACAACTTTGGGTCATCAAATATTCCATCGGTATTTGTTTCTCATAATGATGAAGTGAGCAAACTTTGGCATGAGTGATTTGGTCACGTAAACTATTGCTCCCTTCAGAATCTATGTAAAGAAAATATGGTGACAGGTCTTCCAATGGTATCTTGCAAAGATGGTGTTTGTTCTGGATGCGTACTCGGAAAACATCATCATGATAGTTTTGAAAAGCGTGGCTCTTGGCATGCCTCAGGCCCTTTATAGATTGTGCATAGTGATTTATGTGGTCCATTTCCACTTGCTTCATTTTCTGGCTACAAGTATTTCTGAACTTTCATTGATGATTTCTCCAGATGCACTTAGGTATTCTTCTTAAAACTCAAGAGTGAAGTATTTAACATGCTCTTGGCCTTTAAGGCCTTTGTTGAAAAACAATCTGGACATCAAATTATTAAGATAAGATCTAATAATGGCAGAGAATGTGTTACCAACAAATTCATCCACTTTTGCACTGAGAATGGAATTCAAATGCAACACATTGTTCCATATACTCCACAACAAAATAGTGTAGCTGAAAGGAAAAATTGCACCTTAAAGGAAATGGATAATTGTATGCTTCAATCTAAAAGACTTAGTCTTAATTTCTGGGCAGAAGCAATTAACTGTGCAAATTACATAGTAAATCACACTCCTACTAAGATTTTAAAGAATATCACTCCAAAAGAAGCATGGAGCTCAATTAAACCATATGTAAGTCACTTTAGTGTTTTTGGAAGTGAAGCATGGGCCCATATTCCGAATGAGAAACATAAAGCTTTAGAACCTAAGAGTGAAAAATGTATTTTTGTTGGATATTCCGAAGATGTCAAAGGATATAGACTTCTTCCACTTAAGTCCATAAATTTTATCATTAGAAGAGATGTAAATTTTGATGAAAATATATTGGCCTACGACCCTAGTTCAGTGGATGTGCCACCTCTCTCTATCCCTTCTACTTACGAAAATATTTATTCTTCGGATGATGACATCGAGGATTAAAATCCTCCCCCACCTTCTCAGGATCCTCCTTCAGCTCCTCAACTTCACAAATGCGTCCGTGCTACTCAGGATGCAATAGGTGCTCTTGCCGGTGATCCTAAAGATCAGTGACATACATGTTCTCAGTTCGATAGAGCCTCTTCTTTAATGGCTCAAGATTCAGCGAATTATGATCCTGACACCTTTGTAGAAGCTTCAGGCCATCTACGTTGGGACGCAGCTATGAATGAAGAATATAGTTCATTATTGGTAAATGATACATGGGATATTGTTCCTCTTCTAAAGGGACAAAAACTTGTTAGATGCAAATGGGTTTACAGAGCCAAGTATGGACCAGTTGGAAAAGTTGATAAACATAAAGCTCGTCTTGTTGCTAAGGGTTTTTCACAAGTTGAAGGCATGGAATATACTGAAACATTCTCCTCCATTTCTAAGATAAAATCTATCCGCCTTGTTCTTTCCCTTGATGCCTCTTTCAAATGGGAAGTCCATTAGATGGATGTTAAATCTGCCTTCTTGCATGGGGACTTGCATGAAGAAATCTATATGGAACAACCTACTGGCTTTATACAAACATAATCTAGCCTTGTATGTCAGCTTAAGAAATCTCTTTATGGTCTCAAGCAAGCCCCTTGAGATTGTTATGCCAAAATGGATAGCTTTCTTTTAGAAACTAGATTTTCTAGTTGTCATTCTCACAATACTATCTACACCAAGAAAGTGGGCAAGTCTCTTATAATTCTTGTTCTTTATGTTGATGATATTATCCTTACTAGTAGTGATCCCAACCTTGTAAACCATGTTAATTCCATCCTTAAAAAGAAGTTTGAAATGATAGACTTAGGACACTTGTATTATTTTATTAGTCTTCAAGTCTTGCAATCCAAGGAAGGTATTTCCCTTTCCCAGTCCAAGTATGCCAGTGATCTTCTACGCCATTTTCACATGGAAGAATGTAAGCCAACGCCTTCTCCCTTTCAGTCTCGAGCCAAATTTTCAGTCACTTGTATTTCCCCTAAAGTTGATGCTACCTTATACCGTCAACTTGTAGGAAAACTTTTGTATATGACCCATACTCATCCTGGAATTTCCTTTGTTGTTGGCCTTATAACTCGGTTTATGCAAAATCCACATGAAATTCATTGGAAAGTAGCTAAAAGAATACTTCGTTATGTTCAAGGTATAGTTCGGTTTGGGATTCATTACAGTGCAAAAGCATCTCCTCTATTGGTTGGTTTCACTGATTCCGATTGGGCTAGTGACCCTGATGATCAGAAGTCTACTGTAGGTTATGTGTTTAATCTTGGTTTAGGGGCTATTACATGGGCTTGCAAGAAACAATGTTCCATTTCTCTTTCTTCAGTAGAAGCAGAGTATCGTGGTGCCTATAAATTCCTACATGGATATTCCACTAGAGAATTCATTACAACAAATATGTTAAAAATAAACTAAAATCTAAAATATATACTATGAGGGTGATTTTTCCTTAGATGTTGCTTTTCTTATTAATAGATAAATGTAAAAAATTATAACAGTGAAACATAGACACACCAATGAGAATGAATAGTTAGATATGAACCAGGAAACCCTTTTGATAGAAAACCCATTTGGAAGGTGAGGATATTATTCTCTCTTTTTTATGTCATGAAATGACGAAAATGAAGAGTAGAAAGCACTCTTTATGGGGTTACTTAAGATGTATGGTTAGTGGGTCGTTGTTGAATTCAAACCTCCTATGTTTTGTGCTCTATCTATCCACTCCTAACTGCTTTACTCTACTATGGAATAAAATGCACTCAAATAGAAGGAAAACCTTTTTTCCTCACAGTGGTATATTTATGACATATGATATCCAACTTGGGGTTGAGTTTGACATCTTTAACTCTGAACTAGAGTTACAAATTTGACCCTTGTAGACTTTTCTTCATAGTCTCCATGCAACTATCCCCTTTTCCATGAGTAATAGGGGTTGATGTGGCATCCTCTCGATTTACAGTGGTCAATCACAATAAGACAACTTATGGGAGGCATAAATATTTCATCCATACTTCAATTGACATCTTTGTTGGATTGTTTGAAATGTGTTTATGGATAGAATAGAATCACACAGTGCTACATTTCGGTGGAAATGTTTTACCCCCAAAACAATGTCATTTATGGCCTCAAACTGGATCCAAAATGTTTCATACCCTAATTCTCTAAACTAGGTCTTTCCACCAAAGCTAAATCTAATAGTTGATTCCTTCAAATTTGAGGGTATTCTTTCTTTTTACTTTTCCCTTTGGTATTTGAGGGTATTCTTTATTTTTTATTTGGAGACCATTTATAAAACGTAAACGTAACTGATTCTTCTTAACTTCAAGATGATCTTCCCAAATCCTTTATTCCTTCGGTGTATCTTTGGACCTCTAGGGGAAATCTCTTGTTTATACCTTCAACAAACCTTGTCCAAATCTCTCCTCGTATCATTGTGTCACCCTGGTCAATGCGATGGCAACATCATGTGTTATAGTGTAGGTTCTAGGCTTCATACAGTTCAAACCCTGATTGAAATTATGAGGGGTAGTTTTGGTAGGTGAATTTCAAATAAATGGGAATTAAATTTGAATGGTCATCAATATTGATACCAAAGTCCAAGCTTGATCTCACTTATCACGTTCTTTATATTATCAAATCACAAGAGTTTTTATTTTTAATCTAGACACTGTACTAATCTGGTACAACCTAGGTTTACTAACAACATGTTAATATTATACCAAGGAATCAAGGTAGATAATAATGATCATAAGACTTAATTTTGAAAGTGGCTTTCCTCTTTTAGGTATGGTGTCTTTTGATAATATTTTAAAACAAAATATTGGTACACGTTGGCCTTGATGTAGGCCACTCATTTTTATAACATTGTTTTTTCATGCTTGGTTAAGTAAATTTTTTTATACTTTATTATAGCTTAATAAATCAAATAATAAGATTAAAAACAATTCTATTTTATTGTCATAAATACAACCCAACAACAATGAAAATTGATTGCTTTCTACAACTTGTATGAGCATTATGTACCATGGTTTCAATTTCTAAGGCTAACTTTAAATGGGTGTTGATTCATTAGTTGGTATAAATACAAATTTACAAAATTGATAAAGATACATTTGGTTTACATTGGTGCAGATGTACACGCTCTATTTTCTACGTCTTTTGGAGTGAAATTTGTAGCTTCGCAATTCTCACACATTGATATACACTCATGTAAATCTATGTGTGCTTAATCACTATCCTTTTCATGTATGCTTTGGAAAACATACACATTATCAATTTTTATGTACTCCTATTCAACACATCCTTGTTTTTTTGGCAACAAAACATTTTCATGGATAAGATACTCTTTGAATTCTCCTTATTTTCAATCTTTTAATTATCTTATTCCTCCACTTCCCTTATTCTTGTACCTTTGTTGTAATTTTTCACATTGTTTGATTATTTTGCAAGTCATATTTACTCTTTCTCTTCTTATCTCATCCATTTCACCTTTGTCATTTCATTGTCAAGAGTATTAGAGCTCACCATGGAAGAGATGTTATAGTGGTTGTAAATCGTTTAAATATCTAAAAGTTAAGTGAGTATGGGAGAGATGTTATAGTGTTTTTAAAATAAACATTAAATCAAATACTAATAATAATAAAACATAATGTATAATTCAATTAAAATAAGGAAAACAATATTAGATAATACAGATTAAAAATAAATTGATTGAAAATCTGTTTTGCTTGACAATATGAGCTTAACTACTCAAATATGGTATTTAGAAATTTGTTATAGGATTTAGCTAAGTTTTTCTAAATATGGTGAATATCAAAGTTTGGCTTAGTTTCCAAATGTACATCTTAAATCATCTATGGCGTTATCAGAACTCCATTTTTAGTTTAAGTGGTGTTTTTTGCATTTTAATCGTGTTCACTTTGCAAAATTTCTAGGTTGAGCCTTGTGGGCTTAGTTGTCATGCAAGGTCCTCGCGACGTCTTTTTAATGTGTTGTCAATCCGACATATCCTGAATCCCACTACCTAATGATCCCCTTGTGTGCTACTCTTCAAACTTTCAAGATAAACCTTGTGGAATGACATCATGTTGACATCACTTATGCCACATGTTGACCAATGATTGGTCCATGTGTAATTCAGATATGGGCCATTCGGGTGCCCAAAAAACAATGAATTTTCTTGCCACATGTCCACCTACTATTGGTTATGTTGACATCATCATCCTTCATCATCTACAGCCAATAACATCCTGCAAAGTGTCCTTGTCAAAGAGGATACAAAAAGGGTCCCCAGACTTTGGTTTTGCAAGCAAATCCTTTATAAAAATTTCTTGAGGGTATCACCATTTCCCTTGTTTTGTGTCACTATCCTTCAGGCTGGCTCTCCTTTGAGTGTTGCTTCATTATTCCTTTGGGATCACCTTTCTAAGCTAGTCCTCAACCCACTGAGTTGTTAGATGGGGGCCTCCCACTTAAGTCTTCCGCCAATCCCCGCTTCTTGCTACTAGTGTGTCCCAACATCGACCGCCTAATACTTCTTCTTTGTGTTCCTTAAGGTTCCTCTAGGGTGTTACCTCTAGCAAATATTTCACGAGGCTTCCTCCACCAAGATGGAGTCTTCTCGCTCCAATGCTTAAGCCCTCCTTATGGTTCTTTATGGGGTACACATTCAAGCCATCACTATCGGGGTGACTGTTATGTTGGATCTACCAATTAATCAATATAAAGATCAACTCGTCTTTTGGCCACTTCACTATCCATGCCATTGTGTTTGGGCACTATGGCAAACTTAACTATGCACCAAAGCTCCTCCAACCAACTTAGCTCTACAAATGTTGACTTTGAGGTCTTGCAAATTTTATTAGCTCTATCTCTTGATCCAAGAGGTCATTTTTAACATTCCACATATCATTGGAAAAACAATTCTCACCTACTTCCATATGAGTGGGATTCACCTACATTTGACATGATATGCTATGCTAGAAATTGTCCTAAGTCTATGTACTTATCTCATAATGAATGTTGATCTTCTTTCTTCTTATACATGATCCCAAACACTTGTGTCATCCTTTGCCATCTTTGACATGTTTTCAATACATTGAAAATGACAACACCAACACCAACACCAACACGAATGCTTTTCAATTTTCATGCTTTGTCTTTGCCATAATGACAACATATTTATCAATGAAGTTGCAACTACCATTGCTTGCCTTTACCTCTACCATCAATGACAACATATTTCTAGCACTATATATCGATATATATCATCAATACTATACATATTACATTAAAAAATAAAATTATAAAAATTATAAAATTAGTTAAAGAAAAAAGAAGTTGGTTAAAGAAAGGTCATATCATTCAATAAATTTACCAAAACGATGATGTTAGTTTGCATGTAACTTCAATCCCTTTTTATATATCCAAATTTAGTGAAACAATAAATTAGAATTATCATATATTCCCCCATTTTCTCATGAATCTTAAAGGACTAGGCCCATTGACCTTGGGATTAGAATTTGGAGAGTGTGTGATGAAATAACCAACCCTTAATCACATTTACAGCTTTATTTACAACTTCAACAAACCCTTTCCAACTCTCTCCTCATATCATTGCATCTCCCTTGCCAATGCGATGGAAACATCATGTGCTATAGTGTAGGTTATAGGATCCATAATCTTCAAACCCTGCTCGAAATTATGATGGGTAGTTTTGGTAGGTGAACATCGAATAAATGGTTATTAAATTTGAATGGTCATGAATATTGACATCGAATTCCAAGCTTGATCTCACGAATTAGTATCATGTTTTTTTTTTTTTATATAATTTGATCACAAGAGTTTTTGTTTTTGTTTTTAATTGATCCAAGTGGATATTGGTGGCCACATTCCTATTCCACTTGGACCCCCACCATTGTTTCCTTCATTTTTTCAATTTCCTTAGTTGTTGCACAATTTACTATTTTTGCCAGTTATTCGGACCTTGAACTTCCAGAGTCGTTTTGAGGCCCTAAACAATGTTTTTTTGGCAATATTTCATTGGGCATTAAAATCATGTTTTAATTTGTACTCATCAGAGATATCTTTTGAACAAGCTATCATACACGTCAAACAAAGATAATATGACCAAGTTACAACCTTGGTAAGTTAGCTGCCCCACTCACCCCAACAAAGGCCATCAACTCTTGGTGTTATAGCTCCTTAGGTTAGGGTTTTGGTTGTTTAGGGTTTTCTCTTATTGTTTAATAATAAAAATTCCCTTGAGCCTCACTGTAATTCAGTTCAGAGGCATGTAGCCACCACATCTCTTCTTATAGATAAGCTACCATTGCCCAAGCTAGTCTCATTTCCATTCTGTTTGTAATCATATTTCATTATTTGATATTATTGAAAGGAAATGTTATTTCTGCCAAAGCCAAGGTGGGACTACCTACGACAACCCACCAAGGCCACAAACAAAGGACAACACTGTGAAGTTGAAGAAGGACATGGGAAAGCTGTGTGAGTTCCATAAGAGCTCCACCCACAACACAAGTGAGTGTCAGGCCAAGAAGTCACTGGTGACCAAGATGAAGGCTTCAAAATCAGTTGTGTGTTCCAAATATGAGTCAGAACCCAACAAGGGGAATGAAAAAGGGAAGCAAATTATTGATTCAGAGCCCAAAACGACAATCACCACCACAAAGATCTAGAAGGAGGAACCCAAAGATCTAGAGGAGGAGGAACATCTCTTCCACTCCCATATATGGGTAAGGGGTTCCCCGCTATAATTCATTGTTAATAGCAGGAGCCAAAAGAACCTCATTGAAGCAGAGGTTGTGAAGTAGCTAGGCTTACCAACCACAACATACCCACAACTAAACACCATCCAATGGCCTCACCAAAGATGGGATCTACACGTGAGCCAACAACGCCACCTTCCATACAACAGAAAGCCCTTCACGGATGAGGTATTATCTGACATTTCTCGCCTTGATGTTTGTGATGTATTATTTGGCCAACCGTAATTTTGGAAGCGACATGTTATGTATGAGTCAAGGCCTCGCGCTATTATTATTACATTGGGAAATAAGTTGTACACGATACCGGAGGTAGAACCACCTACCATAATCTCTCTAGTTAATGCAAAACAATGCAGTAAGCTCATTTCAAAAACTTGAAATTTTTTTCCTGATGATACACCCTCAAGGAGTTATCTGAAAATAGGGCACTTAGGCTTCTTATCTAACTTACAACAACCACTCCCACTTCCAAATCTTAAAAATTCCCAAGTCTTTATGATTAACCAATGTGGAATTAAATATGTGCTTGAAAATAAGGTGTATGCTTATGGTTATTTTAATTTTTTATGCGCTTTAAAATCTGTTGTTTGTGTTAATATGTAAATACATGTAACAGTGCAAACAGTGCAACAAATAGCCAACACCTGAGACAACAACTTAATATGGAGTTCACCAAAAACTCTTGGCCTACATCTCCTTGAGTTGTAGTCAACTCAACTAGGCTCTCTGGGATTATGGCAAAGTCCTTTTTACAAGATCTTGGCTCAACTCCTTTATTTTACATAGAAACAATGGGTTTAGATACCATTTTATGCCTGGCTCTTGAAGCTCTTGGCTACTGGCTCTCGGCTCTGGCTCTAGCTCTCGGCTCTAGCTTTGGCTCTTGGCTCTAGCTAGTGCTCTTGGCTCTGGCTCGTTGCTCTAGCTCTTTGGCTCTGGCTTCTTTAGCTTTCTGCAACCTTCAGATCTATGGCTTTTCACTTGAACTTCAAGTGACCCCAAAGGCTCCCTCAGCTACTCTGTGTAGTAGCTTTTCATCTCTCTCTACTTCTGCCTTGCTCTCTACCTTTCATCTTCTTCTTCCTTTGTTCTCAATCGTGCTCCCTGGCTCTTTTGAGGCATCTTCCTAGCTTTCTGGCTTCCCTGGTAGTTTCTCTGCAATTCATTTTCCCTCTGTGGATTTGTCACTTCAAAATGCATCATTGCCTATACAAACTCATGTTGCATGATGATCAAAAGTGGTTACAAAAGGAATTAGGGTCATTTAATAGGAAAAAATCCGAAGAATGGAGATAATCCCATTACAGAGAGAATGTCTACAAAAACACTATTGGGTGTGATTTGCGGACTTGAAATCCCATTCAATCGCCCCGAAATCCCTATCGGATCTGCCACTAAGTGTCATATCGCATCGTATTCCTGCATTGGGCAAAATCCCAAATACATGGGAAAACCTTCAAAAACCCGACAATATCCTTTTTATCGGACTTCAAATTCTATCAAATCCATCCTATAATCACATCGGGTCCATCTTGGCCCGCTTTCACAAGCCCCATCGTCAATCTGTGTGATTCCCGATCCAACAGACAATCTGCAATCTCGTGTGGCTGAAGGGTACAAAAGCTACCCGCCTGAAAAGGCGGTTTTCCTCTCTCCTCCACTAGTCACGTGTCGACTAGTCTGTGGGATTGGGTGGAGCCAGTCCAAAAAAATTTATTGCTTGAGGCCCACCTAAAATCCACCTTTATGGAACTCAAAATATATGCAATTGGGCTTAGTATTCCCCTTCGGGTCCGTTTTATCACTTCAAGTATTTTTTCTTTGTATTTCGGTTTTTTCTCCGAAAAATGTTAATACACAGAAAATCCCTTTTTCCAGATTTCAAATTTTATAAATTCCGCTCATGAAATCCATCAGGTTGGGCAATCTTGGATCACTAATTTAATCCTAGCTGTCCATTCTTCTTGCGATCCTATGGCTGGGATTGCATGTTGTGATCGCTATCGCATGTCGCGTCGCACACGACCTAGGGGTTTTGTACATTGTTGAGGCCGATTCGTCGATCCGATCATTGGCGATCAGTGTATCGCATGATTTCAATCACCAAGTCCAAGGTCCCGATATCGCATACGGGCCTGTCTCCGATCCAGTTGATCGAATCAATCGATTAGAGTTTCTTTCGCCACCGCTTAAGTCATTCCCTTTGCCTTTTTCTGATGTGATTTCCCTTTATAAGTATTTTTTTTCCATTTATAGGGTTTTTTGCCTCTTTTTCCAAAGAACAAAGGGAATATTCTTTCTGTGATAACTTATGCTTCCTAGGTCCATTTTAGCCCATTCAAGTTGCAGTAGACTGAGGAGGAAAGATCTCTACAATGGGGCTATTTCCAGGAACTTCCTTGGACTTTTATTTTTCCTCTGTGAGGACCACCTAGAATTAGGAGTCTATCCAAAATCCATTTTCGATCACACCTTCCCATTAAAGAAATTTTGGTCTCCAAAAGACTAATATACTGATCTGAACCGTAATTGAGAGTAACAACACCCTCTTCTTTCAACCTCCACACACTTGCATTGCATAGTGCCTCTAAACTAAAGTCTCTAACCACTTTCCTTTCTGGATGTGCTGGTTCTCCTAGGAAGAACTATCTTCCTTCTTGCCTTCATGCAGAACTTCTGCTGAAATGGTCATAGAAGGTAGTTTGAACTTTTCTACCTTGAACATTGATCCAAGGTGCCTCACACAATTGTGAAGTCATCTGCTCCACAAAACTTTCATTTGTACCTGTTTGAAAAGCTGTCAGCAACAATTGTTAACAACAACAGAAATACAGACAACAACTGGATGGCATAAACTCCTGATTCAACAAAAGAAATTGATTTCACAGCTTGTGAACACCTCCATGTCGTACATTTGCATACAAATGATGGACTAGATAACAAGCTCAC
Source organism: Pinus taeda (assembly GCA_000404065.3). NCBI lineage: Eukaryota > Viridiplantae > Streptophyta > Pinopsida > Pinales > Pinaceae > Pinus > Pinus taeda. Next base: position 31,408 of record APFE031118627.1, on the reverse strand, counting down.
AAAAAATGCCTTTAAACAAATGACCATTCAAGTCAAGCATGTGGAAAAAGACCATTAGGACTCCTTTTTAAAATATGAAACACTTCATCATTATCTCCATTTGCAGACCAAGTTAACTTCCCCCAAGTCAACATGGCATCACATGCATGTCAAAGTAATCAACCCTGCAAGTTAATTACACATACATGTTTAAATACAAGGAAATCATCAACATCCCTGTGTTCATGCATCTCATGCCCATGCATGCATTTCATCCTTCAACTTTCACTTAAGCACACTATACTTTCAAAGCTAAAATGAAATATGAAGTAGATGCATCAATAGACATGCAATCTTAATTGGATAATAACTCTAACCGTTTCTTACCAATCCCTTTCAAAGGTACTACCTTTGTCTACACATCAGCATCATCATCTGAATCATCCTGAGACACATCATCCATGGAATCTTCCTTTCCATGCCTGGAATCTTCTCTTTCCACTATCTTCAGCTTTTGTGGAAGCATTGCTGGATTCAGAGTCCAACATTTTGCAGCAAGATGTCCTTGCTTATGGTAGTAAGTTCACTACATCTGCATCCTCTTAACAACATGATTTGCCTTGTCCAATGGACCTTCAGATTCTTTCTTCTTTTCCTTCAAAAGTCTCTTGTATGTGGCCATTCTCTTTTAACATCTAGAAACATTATGGTTATCCAAACCACAAAAGGAACAAGCAATACTTTTCCCATATCTATGTGGAAATTTATCTTGTTTTGCACAATCAAAAGGAAAATGTTTAGAACCAGATTTATACCTGCCTCTTTCACCTTTATTTCCTTCATGAGGAGGTGAAGCAAATGAAGAAGTGGCTCCCTTTGGAACATCATCAATCTCTTCAAGGCTATCGGAGTCTCCCCAACTCTCTGGTTCAAGTGTGTGCCTCTGAACACCTGCATCTTGCAAATGATGTTTCAAGCTATTGCATTCCTCCTTAATACAATATTCACACTCTGCAATGCAACTCCTTCTTGGGGTTATCTCAATGGCCTTCATGGTAGCTTTGGAACACTTTCCATAAGATAGTCCATATCCAAGACCCAAATACTTAGGCCTTTCCTCAACCATCATTGGTTCAACAATACCTTGTGCATGCTTTCCCAATCCCTTTCCTTCATAGACCATATGGGACATTAGCTTGGAACCTATGCCTCTAGTGTGTTTTTCAAAAGAACCAATATAAGCATTCTTAGAGGAATTTGAAGACAAACTGGAATGGTTTATCTCTTCTTCAAGCTGATACTTGACTAAGGCTTCCTGGGCAACAAAGAGTTGTGTCTCAAAATCATGCATCCTTCTCAGGTTCATATTAGCAATATGAAGTTGCCTCTCCATTTCCTTCAATTTGGAAAAAAACAATTGCTTCTCTTCATTCATGGAATTCAACTGCTCTCTTATTATGTTGCTTTTCCTTCCATCCTCATACATTTCTCTCACCATCTCCATCATGGTGGATAAGTCTTGCTTCATGTCTTCATCAAAGAGTCTTGTGATGAAGAAATAAGAATTTGAGGACTCACTTGTAGAAGTTGTCATTATACCAATGAACAAAAGAACTTCAAACAAGATTACTAAAGAGCTTATTCAGCAACCTGTTGCAACAATCCTCTTGTGCTTCCAAGATTGCCTTGAGTTCCTTTGGGATAGAATAATGCCTTCAGCCCTTCTTCCTTCTTTTCCTTCCTAGATTGAGCTATTAATAACTTTCCCTTCCCCTTTGCAAACTCAAATAATAGTCAGTCTACAAAACAAGCATACAATCAACCTCTAACTATTTAAGCACCTTTCAGACAAGTAATCTTTGCTTTGTCAATCAAGCATTCTGATATAACCTCCTTTGAAGTGGTTGTTAATCAATCTCAAGCTCTGATACCACTAGATCTGAAAATGTGGAACTTAGGCTTCTTGTCTAACTTACAAGAACCACTCCCACTTCCAAAGCTTAAAAATTCCCAAGTCTTTATGATTAACCAATGCATAATTAAATATGTGTTTGAAAATAAGGTGTATGCTTATGGTTATTTTAACTTTTTATGTGCTTTAAAATCTATTGTTTGTGTTGATATGTAAATACATGTAACAAGGCAAAAAGTACAGTAAATAACCAACACCTAAGACAAAAACTTAATATGGATTTCACCCAAAAATCTTGGGCTACATCTCTTTGAGCTCTAGTCAACTCAACTAGGCTCTCTAGGATTATGGCAAAGTCCTTTTTACGAGCTCTTGGCTCAACTCCACTCTTTTACACAAAAACAATGGGTTTAGATACCATTTTATCCCTAGCTCTTGAAGCTCTCAGCTGCAAGCTCTCAGATCTCACTTTGGCTCTCAACTCTGGCTTTGACTCTTGGCTCTGGTTTTGGTTCTTGGCTCTGGCTCATTGCTTTGGCTCTTTGGCTCTGGCTTCTTTGGTTTTTTGCAACCTTTATATCTCTGGCTTTTCACTTGAAGTTCAAGTGACCCCAAAGGCTCCCTCAGCTGCTCGACAGAGTAGCTTTTCAGCTCTCTCTGCTTCTTCCTTGCTCTCTGCCTTTCAACTTCTTCTTCCTCTACTCTCAATTGTGCTCCTTGGCTCTTTTGAGGCATATTCCTAGCTTTTTGGCTTCCCTGGCCATTTCTCTATGATTCATTGTCTCTCTGCGTCTCTGTCGCTTCAAAATGCATCATTACATGAAAAATTGCCTGCTGCGGCATGGCATGATGATCAGGAGCGGTTACAGAAGGAATCAGGGCCGTTTCATAGGCGAAAATCTGAAAAATGGAGAGAATCCCATTACACAAAGAATGTCTACAAAAACACTATCAAGTGTGATTTTCAGACTCAAAATCCCATTCAATCACACCTAAATCCCTATCGAGTTTTCCATTAAGCGTCATATCACATCGCATTAGTGTATTGGGCAAAATCCCAAATACACGGGAAAACCTTCAAAAACCTGACAAAATCCTTTTTATCTGACTTCAAATTCTATCGAATCCACCCTATAATCACCTTGGGTCCTCCTTAGGTCACTTTCATAAGCCCCACCGTCGATCTGGGTGATCCCTGATCCAATGGTCAATATGCGATCTCGAGCGGCTGAAGGGTATAGAGGTTACCTGCGTGAAAAGGAAATTTTCTTCTCTCCTCCGCAGCCACGTGTCAACCAGTCTGTGGGATCAGGAGGAGCCAACCCAACACCATTTACCGCTTGAGGCCCAATCGAAATCCGCCTTTACAAAACTCAAAATCTATACAATTGGGCTTAGAGTTCCCCTTTGGGTCCGCTTTATCACTTTTGGCGTTTTTCTTCGTATTTCAGTTTCTTAACCGGAAAACATTAAGACACCAAAAATCCCTTTTTCTAAATTTCAAATGTTATAAATTGGGCTTATGAAATCCATCGGGTTCGGCAATTGCCGATTGCCGATTTAATCATGGTTGGCCATTCTTCTCACAATCTAACAGTTGGGATTACACGTCGCAATTGTTGTTGCATATCGTGTTGCACACGACCCAGGGGTTTTGTACATCGCTGATGTCAATTCACCGATCCAATCATCGACGATCGGTGTATTGCATGATCGCAATTGTGGAGTCCAGGGTCCCGATATTGCATATGAGCCTATCTCTGAACCAATTGATCGGAATGACAGATCATAGTTTCTTCCGCCTCTGCTTAAGTCCTTCCCTTTGCCTTTTTCTGATGTGATTTTCCTTTAAAAGGGTTTTTTTCCATTTTTAGGGGTTTTTTCCTCTTTTTCCAAAGAACAAAGGGCATTTTCTTTCCGTGATAACTTCTGCATCCTAAGTCAATTTTAGCCCATTCAAGTTGCAGTAGATTCAGAAGGAAAGGATCTCTGCAATGGGACCATTTCTAGGAACTTCCTTATACTTTTTCTTTTCCTCTATGAGGACCACTTAGACTTAGGATTCTATCCAAAATCCATTTTGGATCAAGGAAACTAGAAGATGATGGCCAAAACCTCGAGACAGGGCCCCTCCATACAATAAAAACAAATGGACAAGGTCGTGGAGGAGTATGAGGATACCTTCACCTCCCCTGCAAGAGTGCATTTGCACTATCAGGTCAAGCACTCCATCGATCTAACCCCAAGTGCACCATTACCCAATGGACCAATATATCGATGCTCCATTATGGAGAATGATGAAATCAAGAGGAAAATTTAGGAACTGTTGTAGAAAGGTCACATTGAACTAAGTTCATCAACTTTTGGGAGCCTGATTGGGGTGGTAGAAAAGAATGATGGGACTTGGAGACTTTGTATTAACTATCAGGCACTGAACAATATCGCGTTCTGGATTAGGTACCCAATCCCAAAGATTGATGACCTTCTCGACCAAATCAAGGGGGGGAAATATTTTAGCAAGATTGACTTGAAATCTGGATATCACTAGGTACCAATCAATCCCTACTATGTGTGGAAGACTTCCTTCGAAACTAAGGAGGGCCTTTTTGAATAGTTAGTTATGCCTTTCGGGTTGATGAATTATCTTGCAACCTTCATGAAGCTGATGGATGAAATATTGTGGCCATTCACCAACTCATTTGTAATGTTATACTTGGATGACATCCTGACCTTCAGCTAGAGTTGGGAAGAGCACCTCCACCACATCTGATAGGTTCTCCAAACACTACGACAACACAAGATGTGTGCGAATTCGAAGAAATGTACTTTTGGCATGACTGAGGTTTAGTATTTGGGATACATTATTGATGAACATGGGGTACATGTGGATCCAACTAAGATCCAATTCATTCGAGATTCGCCAGCCCCAACCACTCTGATAGAGCTCCACAACTTTCTCGGTCTTGCCAATTTCTACAGTAGGTTTGTGTTGGGGTTCTCTCATATAACTTAGCCCTTGAGTCAAGTCACCAAAGGAGGAGCAAAAGGAAAATTATTTTGGTATAAATCTCAATAGAAGGAATTCGCAGAGTTGAAACATCGCCTCGGCTCTACGCCAGTGTTCACATTACCAGACTTGCAACAACCATTTGAGATCGAGACAGATGCCTCTGACTATGCTATTGGGGTAGTCCCTACTCAACAGGGGCATCCAATCGCATATCACAATGAGACACTTTCAGACACAATCCAAAAGTATGCCACTTATGACAAAGAGATGTATTCCATTGTGCAGGCATGTCGATGGTGGAAGCATTACATTTTGGGGAAGGAAATGGTCATCCACACAGACCACCCACCCCTATCATTCATACAAACACAAGGGAAGTTGTAGAATGATCGCCATCAGAAGTGGTCCAGATACTTGCAACAGTTCATTTTTAATATCAAGTAGAAGAAGGCATCATAAATAATGTTGCAGACTGCGTCAACTAACCACTGATCATGGCGTTAACCACTGTGCTTAACTCTTATGGAAACGAGACTTCTAATTAGCCACTTCTCTACAAAAGCAACCTAGAATTCATCCACACATACCATACGCTCTTGGAGGGTCCGCAAGTTCCAGATTTTCACCTCTAGGATGCTTTGTTATGCCACCTCGGACACCTTTTTGTTTATTCAAATGAGCGTGTGAAGATGATTTGGGAAGCACACTACATTCAGTCAGCTCGGAATTTTAAGGTTGAGAAAATGGTGGCAATACTGCAAAAGTATTTCTATTGAGTGAATCTTCGACGGGATGTCGGGAAGTACATTAGATCCTACACTTCCTATGCCATTGCCAAACCGACCATCAATAAGCAAGGTCTCTATACTCCACTTCCTACCCCTAGTCAACCTTGGGAACTCATCTCCATGTATTAGATGCTAGGCCTTCCTTCTACTAAGCATGGCAATGACTATGTTTTTGTGGTCGTCGACACATTCTCGAACAGGCCATTATGGAGGCTTACAAGAAGAGTATCATAGCAGAAGCCACTACTAAACTCTTATTTGAATGAGTGTGTGCACATTTTGGGATCCCATAGTCTATCATCTCAGATTGGGATAGTAGGTTCCTTAGTACATTTTGGTCGAGTCTCTGGTTGATGTTGGACACCAAGCTTGCTAAGTCCACAACTTTCCATCCCCAAACTGATGGTCAGAACGAGGTCATCAACAAGACAATCGTACACATTCTACGCATGTACAACTCAACGCATCCACAAACATGGAATGTGAGCCTCCCCGATGTCCAGAACAACTACAACCAGGCTCTTCACAGCTCGACTAGCCATAGCCCTTTTCAGGTGGGCTTCGGATTCCAGCCACTATATCCCATTGATGTGGCCATGCCATTTGCAGCGACTCTAGCAGATTCGGCTCATGTCTAGTTCGATATCAAGAAGGCAAATGGCTTCATTGAGCACATTCAACACATCCACCAACAATTCAATCACATATTGGACAAATCCAATGCTACGTAAAAGTAGCAGCATGATCAGCATCGGGTGCCACACAAGTTCGAGGTGGGGGACAATGTTTGGCTACATTTGCAAAAGGAGAGCCTCGATGGGACCCACTATAAGATTGACCCGCTTAGATATGGGCTACACACCATCACCAAGGGTGTGGGAGATAATTCTTTTGAGCTCAACGTTCCCCCATTCCTTGGCCTACACCCAGTGTTCAATGTGGATTGCCTTCCACCATACTTTCCACCATTACTGGACACATCCGACATTGCAGAAGAACTCACACCAATAGTTTTAAATCTAAATTGCATGGAACAATATGAAAGTAATCAGATCATGAACATGCAGATCAATAACACTCGCTAACAGAATATCCAACTGTATCGAGTTTTCAAAGCTGATCAAGTCTTGCACAAAAGAAAATGGCTCAATAGGGATAAAGTTCAGCAGAAGTTTCCTCATCTCAAGGAGGAACTCAACATAATGGAGGAAATTTCTTCCTAAGGGGGGAGGATTGATCCAAGTAAATATTGGTGGCCATCTGCCTATTCCACTTGGACCCCCACCATTCTTTCTTTTAGTTTTTCAATTTCCTTAATTGTGGCATAGTTTACTATTTTTGGCATTCTTTTGGGTCTTGAACATCTGAAGCTGTTTTGAGGGCCTAAACAACATTGTTTTAGCAATATTTTGGTTGGTGATTTTAGGTAAATCATGGTTTAAATTTTATTCCTCAGAGAGATATTTCCAACGAGGTTTCATACAAGTCAAACGAAGATAATATGACCAAGTTACAACCCTGGGAAGTTGGTTGCCCAACTAACCCCAACGGAGCCCATAAACTCTTGGTGTTAAATCTCTTTGGGTTAGGGTTTTGGTTGTTTAGTATTTTCTCTTATTTTCCAATAATAAAAAGGCCGTGGATACTCATGGTAACTCAGTTTAGAGGCATGTAGCTACCACATATCTTCTTAGAGATAATCTACCATCACCTGAGCTAGTCCCATTTCCATTTTGTTTGTAAGCATATTTCATTATTTGATGTTATTGAAAGGAAGTGTTATTCTTACGACATCTCTATATTTATGGTTATATCTATAATTTGTTTTGTTCCTGTTTAAATTCAGATCATTAATGTGGTTCACTGTACCAATTTCTTATTGCCAATGTCAACAAACATTCCCATGCTATTCAGATGAATTAATAAAGATAATAACGAACACAAAAGTTAACATTAAAAGTGGCCTTCTTATTTTAGGTATGGTGCTTCTTAATCATACCTTAAGACTAAATATTAGTACTGAAGTATCAATTGGTTGACATTGATGTAGACCACTCATTTTTATAACACACCGTTCTTCTTAAGATTGGTTAAGTACAATTATATATACTTTATTTTAATTTAATAAATCAAATAATAATATTAAAAATAATTTCTTTTATGTTGTCATAAATACAACCCAACATCAATGAAACTTCTTTGTTTTTTGCAATTTGTAAATTAGCATTATCTTCAATGGTTTCAACCTCTATAATCTCCTCCTCTAAGACGTTTTTAGCTACAACATCAATTTTGACTGATTATCTTCTTATTGTTGTTTAACATAACTAATACTAACTTTAAATGGGTATTGATTTGTTAGTTTCTATAGATACAAATCTACAAAATTGATAAGACATCTTTGGTTTACATTGGTGTATATGTACACACTCTATTATTTTCAATCTCTTGTGGAGTGAAATTTGTAGCTTTGTTATTCTCACACATTCATAGACACCCATGTCAGTCTATGTGTGCTTAATCATATTATCATTTTCATACATGCTTTGGAAAACACACATATTCTCAGTTTTTATATATTCTTGTTCAAACACTTTCCTTTTTTTTTGGCAGCATAGCATTCCCATGGATAAGACCCTCTTTGAAATCACTTTATTTTCAATTTTTTTAATTATTTTCTTTGTTGAACACCCTTATTCTTCTTGTTTCTTTGTTGTATTTTTTCACATTGTTTGATTAGTTTCCTAGTTATTTATATCTCTTTTCTCAGTTACTCTTTCTCTTGTTATCTCATTCATTTCACCTTCATCATTGCTTCGTTAGGAGTTTTAGTGCTTAGTATCAAAGAGATGTTGTAGTGGTTATAAATGAGTGTAAATATTTAAATGTCAACTCAATATGGGAGAGATGTTGTAGTGTTTGTAAAATAAAGCATCAAATCCAATAATAATAATAAAACATAATGTGTAATTCAATAATTAAAAAAAAAACATTAAAAATTAATAAATATCACAAATGAATTGATTCAATTCAATTTGATATAATTGTAATTTTGTTTTAATTAACAAAAATACAAAAAAAAATTATTCTTATTCTTTGCAATTTCAGAACATATGTTAACAAACATATATATAAGAAATTTATACCAATATAAATACTTTTCTAGGAAAAAATTATAATATACCTATCACACTAAGATATATTTAAATAATAATTCATATTCTTAGTTATAATATTTCAAAATTAAGAATATGAATTATTATTTAAATCTATTTTAGTGTGATAGGTAAAAGTATTTATACTTTTATATTGTTTTAATTAACAAAAATACAAAAAAAAATTATTCTTATTCTTTGCAATTTCAGAACATATGTTAACAAACATATATATAAGAAATTTATACCAATATAAATACTTTTCTAGGAAAAAATTATAATATACCTATCACACTAAGATATATTTAAATAATAATTCATATTCTTAGTTATAATATTTCAAAATTAAGAATATGAATTATTATTTAAATCTATTTCAGTGTGATAGGTAAAAGTATTTATACTTATATATATATATTATATATATATATATATATAATATATATATATATTATATATATATATATATAATATATATATATATATATATATTTATTATATATATATATTTCAAAATTTCATATTTAAATTTAAACAATAATTACATAAAAAATCAATATTTAGATAGAATATTTATAATATGTTGTATCCCATCTCTCCTTAGATGTTTCACTCCTAACATAATAAACCTCTTGCTTGGTCTATGATCAAGATACTACTCTCCCATAGTCTCTTGGAAAGTAATCCTATTGGGTGAATAACCTTAGATTAGGGACTTATTAGGATCCTTTTAGAGGTTAGTTCAAAAGCTTGGATTAGCAACAAGGAAGAAAGAAAGAATCTCCATTTTATTCCTGCTTGCACATACATATAGATAATGGACACATTTTTATTTCCAGAAGTCTATGGGGGGGAGGTCGATTCTATAAAAGGTAGTTAATTTCTCTTGCATGCAGAAGTTGTCTAAATTTAGAGAGTCGGAGTCAAGTTGAGTGAGTCTGAGTTCAGTCTTATTTTTGGTAAAGTCAAATTTAGTCTGTAGTTACGTGTCAAAGTTATTTTATGCAAGGATAGAGAAGAAGGATTTGGTTGGATTCACCGATAATGATTTTGCAGACAGTTTGGATGATAGGAAGATCACTACTCATTATGTATTTCATCTTGGTTCATGTGTGATATCATGGACATCTAACAAGCATCCTATTGTGACATTTTCATAAGTAGAAGCAAAATATGTAGCAACAACATCAACAATATGCCAAACTGTATGGCTAAGAATAGTTTTGGATAAACTCAAGCAAAAAATACAAGGTTAAACAACAATCAATTGTGACAACACCTCAAATATTACACTATCCAATCATAATATGTTTCATCAAAAGAGAAAGCATATTGATACAAGATATCATTTCATGAGAGAACTTCTAAGCAATGGATAATTTTATTTAAAGCCTTGTAAATTGAGTGATCAATTCACTGATATATTCACTAATCCATTAGAAAAATATGTATTTGAGTGTCATAGAGGAAACTTGGGTTTTATAAGCATAACGAAGACTTATACCAACAAACGTGTTTGAGTTGTCATGAGTCGTGTCTTAGTTTAGTTTTCGTAATTAAGGGGGAGTGTTAAAGATAACACATTACTCCTACATGAAAAAGTTCTCTAAAGTTGTCATGAGGCATGAACTAGGGAAAATTGGTAAAGAACCACAATAATTTTCCTTCAACTCCCCATTTGCAACAAAGTGCATGCAAACCACAATGCATGCCAGAGAGGAACACCCATGACAAAGTTGATCGATGGCCTACTAATGCATCGACAAGTAATTGGAAATGATACTATAGAGGGGCAATACCGAACCATAGCTGGGAGCATAGAGTAAGAGGGGACCTCGATGGCTAGGGTTCTAGCCACTCACTCCCGTTGAAGATGATAACATACCCTAGGATTACTATTATAATCCCAAGGGATTATAAACCCTACATATCTATATTAAAAACCAAAGGGATTAATAAATGAAATATATTAATAATATTAATAAACCCAAGGGACTAATATTATAAATGTAAGGGATTAATATTAAAATAAAGTGATAAATATTAAATCCTAATATTAATATTTTTTTTTTTGTAAGCTGGGGCAGGACTCTCCGATTTACATGTCCATTATGTACCACTCTACGGAGGAAGGGTAGCCCAAGATTTGAACCCAAGACTTCCGGTTCGGTGAGACTTCATTTCCACGGCCCTTGCCGCTTGAGCTACCCCATGTGGAAAATCCTAATATTAATATTATAAACCCTAAGATTAATATTAAAACTTAGGAATATAAGCCATATTATTAATATTATAATCCAAAGGGATTATAAAGCTTATAAACCAAAAGGAATTATACACCCTATGGATTTATATTAAAAACCCAAGGAATTAATAAATGTAGTGAATTATTAATATTAACAAAACCAAATAATTATTAATATTATAAACCCAATGGATTAATAAAACCCAAGGTTAATATTGTAAACCCAAGAGATAAATAAATCAAAGTGATTATTAATATTATAAACCGAAGGGGTAAAAATCCTAAGGGATTAGTATTATAAATGCAAGGGATTAATTGTTGGGTTGTGTTATATTCTTTCCATGACTAGCTCCGCCCCCCCTCCCTCGTTTTTCCGATTGCATGGCGGGTAGAGTCACAGGGGGTTTGAGGGGTGCAGGTAACCTAATATAGGGTTTGGACCCTATATTAGGTTGGGTGGACCTACCTATGGTCTTGTGCATGATTTTCACACATGGTTTTGGACACGATGGTTTTCGGTCCATGGTATTGGATGCTTCGGCATGCATATATGTATTGTAACATTGAAATGAACATAATGAAAAATCAAGCTAGTAGTCTCAGTTTTGGGATCCAAGGGAAAATATCTGTGTATATGTGTTTTATGTGTTATGCTCTCACATTGTTTATTTTCTTTATTTTAGAATTCGCATGCAAGTAATTTTTGTACAGGGTTAAAACCTACGTTTGGTATCAGAGCTGTTATGGCTTCAAGGGAACACCTTTGTTGCTGAGGGGTTTCACTCGGGCCTGTGGTAGACCCTATTTAGTGGGAGATCTGCGAGATCGATTCTGGTGGTGAAAGAAGTTGGAAAGTAGTGGAAAGATAGAGATCGAGAAATTTAATGATCATAGTTTTGAGTTGTGGAAACTCAAGATGGAGGATCTGTTGGTGGATAAAGATCAATGTGTTGGCATTATGATACAGGTGTTTTCCTTGATGGAAACTCACTCAGATGGCAGTTCACAATACAACAGCAAAGGATTATAGATCAGAATCCAAAGAATGAAGAAAGAGAGGTATACACAGGTTCACTTTGTGCAGGAAGAGTATACACGGGGGTTAACAGAACAAAAGTAGCGTATAATGTATACACGCACTTTCACATGAACAAAAGCGCGTACATGTTGGAAAAATAAGTTTCTGGTCTGAGGTATTTGGTCCAAGGTATTTTGATACAAGGTATTGGTCCAAGGTATTTGGTCTGAGGTATTGACCCTAGGTATTTCTTGCAAGGTATTGGTCCTAAGTAGTTTTGGTCCATGGTATTGAGAAAGGACTAAAACTATATAAGAAGGAGAAGATCATTAGGCCAGGTGTGTGCAAGTATTGAATATCTGATGAAGTGTGAGATCTAATATGCAGGTTATCGGCTTATGGTGCTTTGCTTGATCTGAGCCAAGGATGAACCTTAGCGGTTGATGAGGGATAATATCTAATGATGGATCGGGATCTTAAGGGTTGAAATGAATTATCATTATGTGGTTTGATCATGTATAGTCTAGATCTGAATACTGACGCATGTGTTATTCTATAAATGTTATGATCTAGGTATGACTGAAGTCTAGAATAGCTGCAAAATTATGAATTAATAGGTACAGATATGTACGTTGGTTGGATTTGATAGAAGCGTGTATACACACTCGTTCAACACATCTAAGTAGCGTTTAGATTATGAAATATAAAATGTGAATTTGCAATTGGATGTGGCTGTTGTTGGAGAGTTCTTGGTTCTACTCTGTGTTTTGGTAACTATGGTTTGATGACAATATTCTGAATGTTCAAATTGATTGATTGTGATTTGCTTCACTGATGATGGGCTTTCATTGATTCAGTTGTGGGTGATTCAGAGATTGATGATTGAGTTTCAGTGATTGGTTGATGCAAATGTATTTGATAATTGTATTGCAATGGTAATTGATTTTGAGGTTCAATGTTGTTGATGGGTCTAGTATGAAAATTCGATGAATCGAGGCCTTCATGTGTATTTTTGATCCAGGTGGATGTTGGTGGCCACCCACCTATCCCATTTGGACCCCCACAATTATCTCTCTCAGCATTTTCAGTTTCCTTAATTATAGCACAACTTACTATTTTTAGCAGTTTTTCGGGTCCTGAACTTCCGGAGCCGTTTTGAGGCCCTAAACGACGTTTTTTGGGGAATCCAGGGGCAACATGGGTCCATGCAATGGACCGATGTTGCCCGTTCCAACAATGGTAGTTCTCGGATAGATCTTTCTAACGAGCTATCATACGCGTCAAACGGAGATCGTATGCCCAAGTTACGACCCCGGGAAATTGATGTACCAATTTACCCAAAACGGGGCCCACAATTTGGCGTTTCATCTTCTAAGGGTCGGTTTTGGAATGTGAAGGGTTTTCCATTGTTTCTCAATAATAAATAGGCCTTCGAGCCTCATTTGAACACAAGTTCAGAGGCATGAAGCCACACATCTCTTCTCAGAGATAAGCTACCATCGCCCTAGCTGGTTTATTTCTATTTCCGGTTGTAAGCATATTTCAGTATTTTCCATTAATGAAATGAAGTATTATTTCCGCTGCATATCTGTGTTTATGGTTATCTCTGTAATTTGTTGCGTTCCTGTTTAAATCTGAATCATGGGAAAAGGGTTCTCTTTATTGATTGCTAGTAGTGGAAAAGCTACAAATGAATTTCAAAGACACTTGAAGGGAGTTGCTTGAGCAATGGTGTTTAGTTTCTCTCAACAAGGATTTCCCTTTCTCAATCTCTTTTAAAAACTTTTGATCTCTCAAAGAAGAAAATGAAACTCTCTAAATGGTGGAGTCCTCTTAGCATTGGTTTTCTTGATTGCTTTGGCACAATTTTGGTAGCATAACTGTGCATAAGTTCTTATTTTTTGGCTCTCCATGCTCTTGCATTTGTTGAAATTTTGAACACCCTCTCCCTTATTTGGCTCATTAATGAGTTTGTTTGGCTTATAAATGAGATGAGAACTACCATCCTCTTTCAATTAAGGCTTCTTAAGGCTCAAGGCTCAAATGGTCAACCCTATCATGTCAATAATTTGAGTGTTCTTCAAGAAAATGTGCTTATCAAGGTGTTGACTAGGATTTTTTCCACCCTCCTAACTATCGAAGAAAAAGCCATGAGGGTGCATTAAAATGTCTTTAGAGCACCCGCAGGGTTTTATTTTTTAATCCGACTTTAGGAAACTCTTTCAATTCTTTCATCTCAAAATGTGTTCTCTATACATGCAACTTACTGAATTTGAGTTCCTTCTATTGTGTACAAATGAGTGTACCATTTTTCATAATGACAATATCCAAGCTTATTGTCAAGCTAGTAAAAAGGAAAAGAAAATTTGTCTATCTTGTAACGTTTGAAAGTTGTTAAGGGAAGTGGGTATCCCATTCAATAATGTACCTATATAGGCTCGAGTATAAGAAAGAATTAAGTTTTAAATTAATATATATGCATACATGTATACTTATCTGAAATTATTTTGACTAGAATCCTTAGAGTAGCCAAACAAATTTACAAAAGTTTGTGGTTGAGTGATGTAGCTATAACGATGGGGGAATCTCTTGAATTATCTCTTTATAGTTGTAATATTTTTATATAATGCTTTGAGAAGTTCTCTTATGTTGATGAATAATAGCATAGGCGTGATAAAAATGCAAGAGATGAAATAGTTTAAATATGCATGTCCATTGAATATAGATTAAATAAAGGTATGCTAGATGTATGCAGATATGTTAGGTGCATAAAATAATGGATGTGCTTGCAAAAAGAATTAGTCTAATATGTTTTCATAACATAATTCAAATGAGTAATAGTGGTTAATGGTGAACATGAAATAACCAGGAGTAGGTTGACAAGGTGCTACATGTAGTCTTGTGAAATAAAGGTTATGGAAGGTAAGGTGTTGATGAGAGAATGGTACAATTGGCACCTATGCATTTTGTGACAATGTTGTGAGTGCACTTCTCCTTGGGTTATCTTGTGTAAAGCTAGATCCCTAGAGGAATGAGTGTAGGAAGAAGTGTTTGTGTGTGGGGATTGAAGAGTACCTAGAGTACTAAAAGTAGATGGAACTCCTATAAACCAAAAGTCTCTTAGACATCCTTGTCCAACCTAAGTTGGAGACCCTAGAGGGATAGTGGCACAAACCGAGAGACTGTTGTGATCAGAGAAGGGGGTGCACTACCTTGGGTCAAGTGGGCTTATGGTGGGATACGATACTGTTGGTTGGAGGATACCAAGGTTGGTACCATGACCTTGTTTATGTTCAATATTGGTTATGTATCATACTTGGCTCTTGGTAAGCTAGTGCCTTTATGGATCCATGGCCCTGTTAACACTCAGGTTGTTCCCTGCTTCCTAAAGGGAATACGGCCGAGGTAACCACTGACCAATCTTTTAGCTATAGGTCCTAGCCTACCTGCAACCAGAGAGGGCTCTCTCTTTATAATTTAGCTTTGTTTGATGAATGTTTTTAGGCTAGTTATGGTGTACTGTTTTGTTTGAATTTGGTGGGTTGGTGAATCCAGACAGAACTGAAAATATAGATCATAGAACAATTTGGTCATTTGGGCAATGGAGTTGAAGTATTTGTGCTGCTGAAAGTAGATTTATGAAGGCAGAGTGTTGCTGCAGAGCCAGATAGGCATATGTGAAGCAATTTACCAGATCTTTTGATGAAATTGTGGAATTAGTGAGTGAAAGGCAGTTAAGAATCTTTCACTATGCTAACAAGGAAAAATGAAATTATTGCTTAAAAGCAGTTAAGAATTCTTAAACAATTTTCACTATGACAGAATTAGTTTAGACATGAGCAATCAAGAATTCATATCCATGGCTAATC
>APFE031118627.1:1816-14639 GCA_000404065.3 Pinus taeda | reverse complement strand
GAGGCCCTAAACGACGTTTTTTGGGGAATCCAGGGGCAACATGGGTCCATGCAATTGACCGATGTTGCCCGTTCCAACAATGGTAGTTCTCGGATAGATCTTTCTAACGAGCTATCATACGCGTCAAACGGAGATCGTATGCCCAAGTTACGACCCCGGGAAATTGATGTACCAATTTACCCAAAACGGGGCCCACAATTTGGCGTTTCATCTTCTAAGGGTCGGTTTTGGAATGTGAAGGGTTTTCCATTGTTTCTCCATAATAAATAGGCCTTCGAGCCTCATTGTAACACAAGTGGGGAACAGTTCAGAGACATGTAGCCGCACATCTCTTCTCAGAGATAAGCTACCATCGTCCTAGCTGGTTTATTTCCAATTCTGGTTGTAAGCATATTTCGGTATTTTCCATTAATGAAATGAAGTGTTATTTCCGCTGCATCTCTTTATTTATGGTTATCGCATCTCTGTATTTATGGTTATCTCTGTAATCTATTGCGTTCTTGTTTAAATCCGGATCAATTTTTTTGTACCAGGAGCATCCAGTCTAAAACTTTATGAAACGTGGTCCTTGGAGGAAGAAAGAAGGTCATAGCCTTCTATAGGTCAGCGGCTACATACTAGTAAACATATCGGCTAGTACAAGAGCTAGGGGGTTGTAGCTCCTTTACAGTAGAAGCTTGAGAATGAGAGAAGGTTGTAACCTTCTGCAAGTAGAAGCCTCTGTACTCGTATGAGTCTGAACTAGTACAAGCTTATAAACAGGTTTTTCTTATATTAAAAGAAGATAACAGTAGGTAGTTTTTGCCCCGCATTGGCTTTCTACCTTCAATCTTGGTGTTCATGTGTGTTTCTTATGTGTGATGGTTTGTTCTAATATTACTACACATGGTTACTGTTTATATGGTTAATGAAGTACTGATGCACTGATTAAGGATCAACATGTGATGAATTAACTGAATCATAAGTTTGTTGGATATACATTGGTTGCCTTAAATACAGCTGCGTGTACATGTGAGTTACCTTCATTAAAGTAGCGTATATAAATTTGAGTATGAAAGGAAAAAGATTATTGATTTGACTAATATTGATTCACCTCCTCTCTCAGTGTTATTTCCAACAATTGGTATCAAAGTAGGTCCTTCAGAAGAATATTAATTGCTTGAAGGAAGATCCATCAAGATGAATAATCATGAAAGCATTGGATCCATGAGACCGCCAATCTTCAATGGAATCAACTTTATTTATTGGAAAACAAGAACCACAACTTATCTACAATATCTTGGAACATATGTCTGGGAAATTGTGGAAGGAGGATATAACTTTCCAACAGCTATTCCTACAGACACAGCAGGTAAAAAGCAATATGAAACCAATGCCAAAGCTATCACTATTTTATTGGGAAGTTTGTTAAAATCAGAGTTTGTCAAAGTCATGTAGCTCAAATCAGCCAAGGAAATATGGGACAAAATTGTTATGGGCTACAAAGGAGACTCTCAGGTAAAATGTGCTAAGCTTCAAACTCTCAGAATTCAGTATGAAACTCTTAAGGTGCATAGTGATGAAAGCATGGCTCATTACTTCCTACGTATAGATGAGGTTGTCAATTGTATGAAGAATCTGGGTGAAGAAATTAAGGAGGTTACCTTTGTTGAGAAAGCTTTGAGATCTTTGTCTACTAAATTGGAATCCAAAGTGGCTGCCATAGAAGAAAAACATGATCTGCAGAATATCACTATGACGTAGCTTCATGGAATCTTAACTGCCTTCGAGATGAGAAAAAGAGGGCCATTAGATATGAGAGAAACCACATTTAAAGCATCATCAAAGGGAAAAGAAAAAGAAAAAAATAATGAATCAGGACACATTTCAGAAGAAGAAGATGAGGTAAATTTTGTCAAGAAGCTTCAACAGGGTTCTGGAAGGTTCAAAGGTAAGCTACCTTTCAAATGCTTTTCTTGCAGTAGAGTTGCTCATTACGCTATTAAATGCCCTCATGTCAAAGGAAAGATGTCTACAGAAGGTAATAGAAGTTATTATACTCATGATGATAGTGATGGCTTGTCCAATAGTGATGAAGATGATCAAGAAATTAAACTACTCGTGGCATATGAAAATAATGTTGTAGAAAAAGAAGATTTTCTTAAAGAAATCAGTCAACTTAAAAATAGTTTGGGAGAAAGGGATACAGTCATAAACACAGTGACACATCAGCTCACTGAAAAGGACAAACACAATCAAGTATTATAATGTGAAGTAGTAAGTCTAAGAAATGAACTTGAAAAAACAAAGAATCGAAATCTTAGATTTGCTAAAGGATCATAAACATTAGATGAAATCATCAAATTTCATCGTTTGCCCATTATAAAGATTGGTCTTGGTTTTCATGTGTTGGAAATACTGAGAGAGGGGGTGAATCAATTTTTCTTTTTCCCACTATTGTTTTACCAGTTAAAACATGTATATTCAGAACACAAGATGAACAACAAGAATAATTGCTTTTATTAATATAAATTGTGCAGTAAAATGGATACAATATATAGATGGTTGCAATCAGTTGCCAAGCTCCAACTTGGACTTTGGTGAGGCTCCAACCTCCACAACACCAACTCTATTTCACCAAGACACCAATCTTGAGCTTAGGAGCACAAACTCCCAAGGACTTCAATCCTTCCTACTTCTGAGGAATCAACCCCAAGGACTCCAATCCTACTTGCTTCTGAGGCACCAGCCCCAAGGACTCCTATCCTTCTCACTTCTGAGGCACCAGCCCCAAGGACTCCAATCCTATCTTGTCAAGGCACTTTTGATGATAAGGTTCTACTCCCAAAACTCTTCTCTGCTAAGTTCTATCTGGTTATAGTTTCTCTGTAGTCTCCAAGCTACAACATCAATGACAACCAGTCTTCTCTTGAAGGATTCTTTACAACTCTTCCTACCATTCACACGAGTCTCTAATAGCTGACCTCTGATCATATCTCCACACTGTTTTAGTGAGTCCACTACAACTGCACTAAAACTCTGCATAAGAACTTGCTTTCAGTTCAAGCATATGTTCTAATGTCACGGTAAATGTTTCAGCAAGACTACTTCTCTGCTAGAAACTTCTACCCTTCGAATTCCTCCTTTCCTGTTGGTCCTTCGGCCCTCTTTTTGTTCTGCTAGACCCTCTTTCTGTTTTGTTGTTTTCTTCAACTTTTCAACAGTGTTCAATAGCCTTCAACAACATTCACCACTACTGCTTCTACTATCTCACAATCTAGTCCTTCACCATTACCAACCACCACTACAGTCCTTTGTTTTTGCTCTTTTTTATGCATTCCATGCCTCTGTCCATTCGTTTCCTCTTTCTCGCTGGCTCTTTGGCTTCCTCCCCGCCTGCTTTAATCTCCTCACTATTGGCTTGTTTGTCGCTGTAGCTTCCTCTGTCTCATCATGCTCACAGGACATGTTAATTCATAAGAGTGTGCCAAATAATCCACAGAGAACACATCTTACTGGTTAAAAACTGTAACAGCGTTGCTTCGCCAATGATTGTGGGCATACACAGCGTTTTCTAGTTTAACGGAGATGTTATGCTCCAATCACAATCATAATCGCCATGATTCACCCCTTTCAACTAACATTCAACCTTATGAACCATCGTAAGCCTTTCAGCTTAAAACACCCCGCACAAGCCAAAATTCCATTACACAGAGAATATGAGGAAAACAATAAAAAAGGACTGAAGGGCGGACTTCAGGGTGCCTTACACTCATATTTATTTCTGCATTGGGTCCACGCTTAAATCGCAATCGATGACTCGTGACTGTCGGGGATCCTTTATATATCGGACCCATGACTCTGCCGATGGTTGAAGACCGATCCTCCTATGGATGTGATATAACAATGACCATAGTTAATATTCACATCGGGTCAGCAACCTTATCGAAATTGTTCCTTGTGTGTGGCAAGATTTCATAACATATGTGATTGCCGATGACCGATTCCCTTGCTGGACGCGATATTATAAATTTTTTTTATAATAAGTCCGTCGGGTCCGCTGCTCCTATCGGACTCGATGCTTTCATGTGGCAAGGCCTTAACCACTTGCGATACCTACTCTGAAATGCTAATACGATAATCGCTATCGCAAATCGCAAAGGTTCAGGGCTCGACAGCTTGCAATGTAGCGGCGATTGCGATATTACAATAGGTGCGATATAAAAGGACCATCGGTCTGCAATTATATTCACAATCAAAGTGTTTCAGGGATGACAACCCTTTTGAACTTTGCGATTTATATATTGCTCTATTGCTTTAACTTTTCTTATATGCTCTGTTGTTGTAAACGCCATATAACTAAGTCTTCGGCCGCCGATAGTGTTGCATACATATATGTATGGTTTTGGGCTGTTGATTTCGTTAATGCCTCCTTTGCTCCTCCAATAGCTCTCAATAGTTGTGTCTGCTTCCTCTGTGGCTCCGATAGCTGTGTTTGTTGCATCCCATGGCTCTGTTTGCTCTATCGTTGTGTCCTCTATGCTCCTTTGATCGGTCTTCCTTTGGATTTCGAACCTTTGGCATATATTACTTCTCCTGAAGCTCTAATAGGCTCTGTTTATGCTCCTTATAGCTCTTCTTGTTCCTAAGTTGCTATGATGGTTGTCTGCATCCTCTGTTCTGCTCCTCTTGGCTATTTTTCTTTGGCATATATATGGCGTATATATATGCTTTGTTTTGCTTTCTCTATTTTCTCATGTAGCTCCGCTAACTCTGTTTTGGCATATATATATTATATATATATGTGACTACTCTTGTAGGTTCTTCGTGGGCATCTATTACATGCAGCGCTCCTCCGGTATGGCTCCTCTTGCTTTGATATGCCTTCTTGCTATATGGTTCCTCCTGTAGCTCTGCTAACTTTGCTTTGGCATATAGATATATATGTGTGTGTGTGTGTGTGTGTGTGTGTGTGTGTGTGTGTGTGACTACTCCTGTAGGTTCTTCGTGGGCATGTATTACATGTAGTGCTCCTCCGATATGGCTCCTCTTGCTCAGATATCTTGTGATATTCTTTGATTTTCCTCCTTAGGTAACTCCTCTTTGCTTATGGCTTGGCTATCCTGATGGTCTTCCTCCTATCTCTTCATGAATCTGATCTGCATCCCCTTGGCTTCATGTCATCCTCTAGTATCTAGAATATTTCCATATTGACATCAATGACAACCTAGGTCAACAATCTCCCCCTTTGTTATTGATGGCAATATTCTTCTTCTCTCCCCCTTTGACATCAATGGCAAAGGAGTTCTCTGGGACTCCCCCTATCAAAATGCTTCTGTTCTTCATGAATGGTAGATCTTCACAGGTCTGTGACTCCCCCTATCATAGTGCTCTTCTTATTTTTACTCAAGATAGAGGAATTGATATTTTATCATCAATTTTCACATTACTCCCTCTTCATGTCTCAGAATTGCTTTATCATGGTTTCAGCAATGCCTAAGGATGCTCTACTTTAATGCTTTCATTTAGATTACAAACGACCATACACCAAGTGTCCAAGCCCAGGCTTTCATGCTTCAATCCATATTGTTGTCTTCATAAGCAGAATTGAGAGAGCTTCATAGTCTGAATCAAGAGAAAATGCCCCTAAGATTGTCTTTCTTGCTATCTTTCTTCATATTTGAGTTCCTTTCTGTCTCTGTGCTTCTCCTTAAGTTACTGCCATCTAGTATTCAATCATCATTGCATTTGGAAAAAAATGTGAGGAGGGTTGTGCCTTACTGTTGCTATATTTCTTAAGTGATTTATATCATCTTAAGTTATGCTTGACTGCAAAACATTATCCTTCCTATGAGCCATATTTTCCTTATGTTCTTGTACATATCTCTGCAGATTAAAATATCCAATCTATGACTATCTTTCAAATGAAATGGTTGATCTGCATCTTTTTGCAATGCTTCAGTTTGTTATATGCTGCCAGCTGCTCTTACTTCAGACTCCATTCTAGATGTATTTGTTTGTTTGAAGACTGCCTCTATCAATGTCCAGAATTTATGTGTTCTGACATTTAATTCCTGAGTTAATACATAAAATTCTATGATAACAACACCATGGTTGTTTGCCCTATTTCTTTAACAACAGTCCAAAGAATGGTTATGGGATCATATGCTTCAATGGGGTGCTCCTGAGACATGATCTTCATCAAAGAATGACTGTTAATATAGTTCAGCAAGGATTTCATAAGGACCCTTTCACTAATAGCTTCAGCAATAATGATCAAGAATTAAAGGCTCCCCCTAACTGTATGCATCGTCTCCTTTTGGTAGAGTCTTCTTATAAAATGCTTAGATTCTCAAAATTTAGGCCAATGACATATGTTGTTGGCTCAAGAGCTCAAGGGACTCTTGGATTGTATTTCCTTCCTTCTCCATACTTGTGTAACTTTCTTCTTTTGCATAGTTCTAGCTTGTGTAAGACCCCGAGTTAAGTTACAGTCTCATGCCATATGACCAATGTTATGATACTTGAAGAATTCTACATTGTTCATGAATAAGAATTCATGTTTTCTTTTTGAAAAATTGTTTCTTGGAGGTTGTCGGAGACTATAACATCTATCTCTATGAGATGGTTGGGGACCATAGAATCTATCTTTATGTTATGCTTTACAGTCTTTTACCATGTGACCAAAGTTTGAATAAGAATAACGATAACCAAAAAATGAACATTGGTACCTGGGAGATGGAGATTTCCTTGATGTAATTTTGAAGCATTTCTGCCTTGATATCCTTTGATGATAACCATTTCCTCTCGCATCTTTGACATCATCTACATTTCTTATTGGAGCTGGGTTTCTTCTCGGAGCAGGAGTTTTTCTATTGTAACCTTGATTATTCTCCTTGCCTTTGCTGGAGCTGGGTGTATCACCTTTTCTTTCTGGCTTCTTCACATCTCTTTTGTTTAAAGCATTTTCATTCTTGTTTGAGGATTCACCTACATATCTGAGACCTGATTTATCAGATGGAATTTTGTGATAGCTAAGCATGTCATCCAAGGCTTGAGAGCTCTTCAAGATTTTATTCATCCCTTCAATATTTTTTTTGAGGAAGACAACCTCTTCTTCCAATCTTTCACACTCATTATTCTTCTGAGCAAGTTGTTTCTCAGTTTCTTCCTTGCTACGAGTAGCTTCATCTGCTTCTATTTTAAGGGAGATGATATCTAACTTCATTTTGAAGATTTCTTCATTCTTTGCTTGACCGCTTTCCATTCTCTTCTCGGCTCCTTGTGCTTGTTTTCTGGCTTCTTGTAATTGAGACTTAAGGGAGGAGACCTCTACCTTGTACTGACCAATCTCTTCTTCAAGTTTGTTCAAGCTCTTGTGCCTTTGTTCAAGTTGAGTTGACAAGGTATCTTCCTGCTTCTTTGCTTTATTCAATTGATTTGTCATGGATATCACTTCTTTATGATGCTTTCTTTTACTTTGATGAAATTCCTTCTTAAGCTTGGCAAGCTCTTCATCCCTTTCTTGTACTTGAAGCTTGATGAGGTAAACTTTCTTCCTTGTTTGATCTTGGTCACCATCTGGAGCTATCTTCTTAAGTGCCTCATTTTACTTTTCAAATTGTTAATCTCTTCCATGGCAGTCATAAGTTGAGCGAGGAGTTCTTCTACAAAGTCTTTTTCATTCTCTTCATCTTCTAGGTCTACTTTAGCCTTGATGTCACCATTCTCATTTTCAACTTCTATGATGGGTTTAGGATCTCCTTCATGATTGATGGTCATGGTCAGTGATCCTTTTGAGTGAAGGTCATGAAGTTTGTCCCATATATCCTTTGCTGATTAATATTTTCCTAGATTATTCTTTACAGAATCAGGTATCCCATTCAAGATTGCCTTTATTGCTTTTGCATTGTACTCCTTGGATTCTCTATCCATCCTGCTATCATCAATAACTGATTTCTAGATTTCAATGCTTTGAGTCTATAAGAAATTCCTCATTTTTTCTTCCCATATATTAAATTTCCTATTGAGCCTTGGAGCCTCATCAAATTGATTGTCTTCTATTTTGGTAGTAGAGGGAGACACATCCTTAGGAGGATTGAAGACTTTCTTCCTTGACCTCGCCATTTTTGTTCTAAATGTCGACCTTTAAGCTGTTAATCTTTGAATGAAGGTACCTGCTCTGATACCAATTGTTGGAAATAGTGAGGGGGGGTGACTCAGTATTTCTTTTTCCCACTACTCTTTTACCAATTAAAACATATATATTCAGAACACAAGATGAACAACAAGAATAAATGCTTTTATTAATATAAACTATGCAGTAAAATAGATACACTATATAGATGGTTATAATCAGGTGCCAAGCTCCAAATTGGACTTTGGTGAGGCTCCAACCTCCAGAGCACCAACTCTATTTCGACAAGACACCAATCTTGGACTTAGGAGCACAAACGCCCAAGGACTTCAATCCTTCCTACTTTTGAGGCATCAACCCCAAGGACTCCAATCCTACTTGCTTCTGAGGCACCAACCCCAAGGACTCCTATCCTTCTCACTTCTGAGAAGGATAGGGATCCAATCCTACTTGCTTCTGAGGAACCAGCCCCAAGGACTCCTATCCTTCTCACTTCTGAGAAGGACTCCTATCCTTCTAACTTTTGAGGCATCAACCCCAAGGACTCCAATCCTATCTTCTCAAGGCACTTTTGATGATAATGTTCTACTCCCAAAACTCTTCTCTGATGAGTTCTGTCTGGTTATAGTTTCTCTGTAGTCTCCAAGCTACAACATCAACGACAACCAGTCTTCTCTTGAAGGAGTCTTTACAACTCTTCCTAATAGAGTCTCCAATAGCTGACCTTTGATCATATCTCCACACTGTTTTAGTGAGTCAACTACAGCTACACTAAAACTCTGCATAAGAACCTGCTTTCAGTTCAAGAATATGTTTTAATGTCACAGTAAATGTTTCAGCAAGACTGCTTCTCTGCTGGCAAATTCTACCCTTCGAATTCCTCCTGTCTTGTTGGTCCTTTGGCCCTGTTTTTGTTCTACTAGACCCTCTTTTTGTTATGTTGTTTTCTTCAACTTTTCAACAGTGTTCAACAACATTCAAGAGCATTCACCGTTGTTGCTTTTGCGATCTCACAATCGGCTTCTTCACCATTACCAACCACCACTATAATTGTCTGTTTTTGCTGTTTTTTATGCATTCCATGCCTCTGTACATTTGTTTCCTCTCTCTCGCTGGCTCTTTGGCTTCCTCCTCACCTGCTTCAGCTTCCTCACTGTTGGCTTGTTTGTCATTGTAGCTTCCTCTGTCTCCTCATGCTCACAGGACACGTTAATTCATAAGAGTGTGCAAAATAATCCATGAAGAACACATCTTACTGGTTAAAAACTATAACAGCACTGCTTTGCCAATGATTGCAGGCATACACAGAGTTTTCCAGTTTAACGGAGACGTTATGCTCCTATCGCAATCATAATCGCCATGATTCACCCCTTTCAACTGACGTTCAACCTTCTGAACCATCGGAACAACCATCGTAAGCCTTTCGGCTTAAAACACTGTGCACAAGCCAAAATTCCATTACACAGAGAATATGAGAAAAACAGTAAAAAAGGATTGAAGGGAAGACTTTAGGGTGCATTACACTCATATTTATTTATGCATCGGGTCTGTGCTTAAATCGCAATCGACGATTCGTGACTACCGGGGATCCTTTATATATCGGACCCATGACTCCGCCGATGGCCGATGACCAATCCTCCTATGGACACGATATAACAATGAACCATAGTTAATATTCACGTCGAGTCCGTAACCTTATCTCGATCGGTGCTTGGGTGTGGCAAGGTTTCATAACATATGCGATTGCCAATGACTGATTCCCCTGATGGACGCGATATTATATAAACTGTTTATAATAAGTCTGTCAGGTCCACTGCTCCTATCACAATCGGCACTTTCATGTGGCAGGGCCTTAACGACTTGTGATACCCGCTCCAAAATGCCGATGCAATAATCGCTATCGCAAATTGCAAAGGTTCAGGGCTAGATGACTTGCGATGTAGTGACAGTTGCGATATTACAATAGGCGCGATATAAAAGGACCTTTGGGTCTGCAATTGTATGTGCAATTGGAGGGTTTTAGGGGTGACAACCCTTTTGAACTTTGCGATATATATATTTCTCCGTTGTTTTAACTTTGGTTATATGCTCCGTTGTTGTAAACACCATATAACTAAGTCTTCGGCCGCTGATAGTGTTGCATGCATATATGTATGGTTTTTCACTGTCGATTGTGTTAATGCCTCATTTTCTCCACTAATAGCTCCCGATAGTGTTATCTGTGGATATATGGCTCCCGATAGTTGTTTCCACTTCCTTTGTGGCTCTGATAGTTGTGTTTGCTGCGTCCCATGGCTCTGTTTGCTCTATCGTTGTGTCCTTTATGCTCCTTTGATCGGTCTTCCTTTGGATTCTGAACCTTTGGCATATATTACTTCTCCTGAAGCTCTGATAGGCTCTGTTTATGCTCCTTATAGCTCTTATTGTTCCTCTATTGCTACAATGGTTGCCTGCATCCTCTGTTCTGCTCCTCTTGGCTCCTTTTCTTTGGCATATATATGGCATATATATATGCTATGCTCTTCTTACTCTATTTACTCCTCTAGCTCTGCTAACTCTGTTTTGGCATATATATATATTATATATATATATGTGTGTGTGTGTGTGTGTGTGTGACTACTCTTGTAGGTTCTTCATGGGCATGTATTACATGCAGCGCTCCTTCAATATGGCTCCTCTTGCTCTGATATGCCTCCTTGCTATATGGCTCCTCTTGTAGCTCCACTAACTCTGTTTTGGCATATATATATTATATATATGTGTGACTACTCCTGTAGGTTCTTCATGGCCATGTATTACATGCAGCACTCCTCCGATATGGCTCCTCTTGCTCTGATATGCCTCCTTGCTATATGGTTCCTCCTGTAACTCCTCTTTCTCCAATGTGGCTCCTCTAGATTGGCAATGTCTTTCAAAGACCTCCTTGCTTATGGCTTGGCTATCTTGATGGCCTTGCTCCTGTCTCTTCATGAATCTGCTCTACATCCCCTTGGCTTCATGTCATCCTCTAGTATCTAGAATATTTCCATATTGACATCAATGACAACCTAGGTCAACATTATGAAGGTGAATCTAGCTCACAAGATGAGGTAAGGAACTCCAATGAAGAATCTGAAATGCTCAACAAGGAGATAATAAGTCAACCCCATCAACAACCAAAGAAAGAAAATCTTTAAAGAAAATATTTTACTCCTAACTGTTGAAGTGATAGTCGGTTATTTCCTTCGATGAATGATGTGGAATGTTTTATATGCCATAATTTTGGACATGTTGAAGCCAGATGCATAAGTAGAATGGTTCAATACTGTCACACAGAAATATCATCATGCTCCAGGTTCTTTAAGGGATATTGTTTCGCTTGCAATATGTTTGGTCAAAAAGGTATTGATTGCAATAGAATATGAAACATGTAAGATACTATGTGTGTAACAAGTTTGGACATAGAGTAAAGGAATGCAAGAGAAAATTTTGGACACCAAACCAAAAGGAGCATACATCACAACAATCGAAGGTATTGAAGAGGACAAAATTATTGTCAGAAAGATGTGGCAGTGCTCATTCTACAAACATAACAAACCCAGGGGAACCCGAAAGTGAAAAACTTCAGTATTCTAATTTTCATATGCATCTATTATGAAGAGAAGTCGTGTATATATGTGAGTTAGAAGTTGCATAGTCGTGTATATGGTGTTTGAGGAAAAAGCAATGGGACAAACTCAGGAAAAGGAGTCTAATATGGTTCAGTCAATTATCTGCTCTATTTGATGATAGTTACAATTTGCTGAATATTTGTAGAAATGTGTTGGTGCTGAAAAGTTGATGTATATATTATTAATGATGATACCTTGATAACTCTCACCGATATCTGCAATGATCAGATCTGACAATGAACATTTGGCAAATGTTCAAGGGGAGCATATGCTTCTAATAATGCATTGTTGGCATTATCTTAGAAGATCTTGTTAAAGATCCACATAATTATTTTGATTCAGGTAACCCTTTTGATGATGGAAATATATAGGTTGTTGATCCCGATCCTACTAATGGTGCAGATCATATATGGTGTATGATAGTTGCTGATGACTATCATGGTCTTGTTTAGATCGGTTGTCCTTGTTATAAATGTCATGTATATCATTTGATGTATAGGTCATGGAAAGACCTAATTTGTAACCCCACTATGCATGAGAAGGATGACGTAATATTTTCTATGTCAGTCATGTATAAACATTTGGTATATCCCCACTTGGTTGGGTGGATGAGTCAAAATTGGTGTATCCCCACTTGGTTGGGAGTTTGATGTATGTATGAGTCATTGGTGTTGGTTTGTGTTATATTCTTTCCACATAGTTAACAGGGGGTTTGAGGGGTACCCGTAACCCCACTTTATGGGGTCCGGGGCAGCGCCCCAGAAAATTTTGGTTTTGGACCCTATGTTAGGTTGGGCGGACCCACCTATGGTTTTGTGCATGATCTTCGCAAATGTTTTTTGGACGCGATGGTTTTCGGTCCATGGTATTGGATGCGATGGTTTTTTGGTCCATGATATTGGACATGATGGTTTTTTGGTCCATGGTATTTGATGCTTCGGCATGTATAAATATGTATTGTAACATTGAAAGGAACATAATGAAAAATCAAGCTGGTAGTCCCGGTTTTGGGATCCAGGGGAAAATCTCTGTGCATATGTGTTTTTATGTGTTATGC
>APFE031118623.1:51281-149745 GCA_000404065.3 Pinus taeda | reverse complement strand
TTCTTGAGTCAAGAACTCTTTCAATGTTTCCTCTTTTAAGCTGATTGAATCAAGAGTTTTAGGATATATTTTCTCTTAGTTTTTAATCATTTATCTTTCAAAGTTTGGTTATACTTGATCTTCACAAATAGTGGATTTGCCTCCAAGTTTCACAAACCCGGATTGATAATAAATACTTGTGTTAATTTAGTTACATAAATTAGCTCAATAGTATGGTTGAGGGTATGATGGATATTGTTGAGAGTATTGTTGAGATGGTCTCCATTGTTGTTGTGGGTAACTTTGGTGCTGCCATGGCATGGGCACATTCCATGAATTCTGAGCATACATCTGATCATGTGCAGGAAATTGTAAATTCTGGTTTGGGAACATACCTTGAGGTGGAGGTCTTGGCTACCATGGTCTCTTTGCACCCATAAAATACACATTCTCCATATCTGTATTGGCTACCACATTACAATTATGCAAAACCTTAACTTTAGAGCAATGAAATATATCATGATTTTCAGTACAAAAGGCACAAACTTGAATGTTTTCTAATGGGCAATCTTTTAAGGCATGCTTCTTCCGGCATTTTGGACAAAAGATAGCCATCATTTGATCTTCCTCCTCTTGTCTTTTCTTAGCTTTAAGAGTGTTAATTTGAGTCCCTAATGTACTCAATAGATCTGTTTTGAATTCCTCTAACAAATTTCCTATTTCAGCTCGTGTGACACTGGCTGAAGAAGATTTTGTGGCTTTGGATGATATGGTTCTCTTTCCAATTTTGGTTTTGCTCCTAGAATACTTTTCACATAGATCAGCAATGTCTTCGAAAGGTAAGGTGGAAATATCACTTTGGCCCATCAAATTAAGATCATCTAAGTATTCCTCTCAAATGCCCTTCAAAAATATTTTTCTAATGAGATCAAGAGTCATCGATCGATGTTTTGATTTTTGTAAATTGTAAGCAAATCATTCCAAGTACTCTTCTAAACTTTCATCCTCTTGTTGATTCATCCTAAAGATATCATCTTTAGAATCCTTTGATCTACAATAAGGTTGGTATTTCCTTAGAAATATTCTTCTCATGCCATCCCAATCAGTTATTGCATTTTCACCAAGTCCCATGAACCATCTTAGTGTTGATGCCTTTAATGTTGCTGGGAAGAGTCTAAGCCTACGGGCATCATCTGTGTAACCATATGTTCGACATACAATGTCAAACTCAAACAAGAATGAATCTGGGTCTTCTGAAGCCATGCCAAAAAAGTTTGGTAACACAGAAGAAGGTACGTTTTTCATTTTTATTTCCTCATCATGATTGTCTTCTGGTTCGTGGACAGGAAATTTAAAGGTTGATTCTTCCTACTCTCCTTGATCGTGTTGTTGTTCAGGAGTGGGTCTTCTTGCTGATCCTCCCCCTTCCTCAACCATTGTTATAGATTCCTCTGGTGATTTGATTGCTTGTTCAGTATCACTCGTTCCAAAGAGTTGTTCTAGACATTGTTGAGTTATTTTTCTACTTTCTCTCTTTGTAGAAGATTCAGGGAGATGTTTCTTTTGAGATTCGTGTGCCAATAGGATTTGTCTCTCAATAAGTGTAAGTCTTTGGCCTGATTTGTGTTTATCCTCTAATTTTTGTATGGTGGTTTCCTCAGCTGGTGTTGTGTGTTCAGTTTTTCCCAAAGGGTCTGCTCCTGGTGATAGGTTAGTTTTTGGATGGGGGGTTTTTGTGAATCTACCTCTATTATCTCTAGATCTAGGCATAAGCAAACATGATTTCTAAAGTGACAGCCAAATCTATGTTGTGTTTTAGGTTTGTTTTTTGTTTTTGTTTTTGTTGTTGTTGTTGTTGTTTTTTGTTTTTGTTTTTGTTTTTGTTTTTTGTTTTTATTTTTTTGTTTTTTTTGTTTTGTTTTGTTTTTTTCGAAATCCTCTAACTATGCCTCCCCGACAACGGCGCCAAAATGTAGTGGCCAATCTAGGGTGTTAGATTAGACTAGATTTATTATCAACCAGGGTAAGTAAACTTTGAGGCATGTGTCTAAAGTCTATAGACATAAAGGATTCCTAACTAAGTGTTTATTGTGATAGGCTACAGTACTTCTTTACAGAAGGTTAAGATATGTTTCCTCTCACCTTAACACTCAGATCGCCTAAGTTATCTAACTGTCCTAAGGATACAGCGTATGGCTAAACTGAGATTTTAATCCCCTTACAAGACTGCTATCCACAAAAGCTTTGTCTAGTTAACACTGAAGCATTCATGAAAAATCAAAAGCACACTAAATTTTTAATGCATAAAGACAGAGTCTATGGAGATGCTTTAAAATATAACGATGGATCAAATATCTTACAAGATATGGTTCAATGATCTAACGATAAAATCTTCAAGCTATCACCATAAATACCATTTGTGAGAATTTTATAATCAAATCGACAAAGTCATAAACATGGAAATAACACTAAACACTATGCATTCTATTCAAATTCAAAAACTGCTAAGGAAACGAAATTAACAGTATACCAATCCACGCAGGGCCCGTCCACGTTTCAATGGTACACTAAAATAAACTCAAGCAACGAGAGTATTAACGCATAGACTGCTGGAGTAAAACTGTAACTATATTCAAGTGCTGAAGATTGCAATCACATACAGGAGTTAGGTTCTCAAACGATACACAAAGATAATAATCGTAACTGTGTTTTTGGAAACAAAATAATACGTAGTCTTTATCTGCCTCCCTATCTGAATCGAATGTACATTCATTAAGAAGATGTTTCTGCTTTTACAATGGAGTGATTTTTGGTCATTGCTAATATAAACCGATTTCCAAAAAAAAAAAACGAAACCAGTTTGGGAAACCATGGCTTTTACTGCCTTTGTAACCAAAAGGCTGGGGTTTGACCAGTGTTGACCGCATAACCAGGAGCTTTTGATTTTATGTAGAAACGATTTTTCACCATGCATGTACATTCAGGATCTCGTTCCTATCCATTGCTTTGGCTTGCGTGTTATGCCACGTGTCAGATGATAAACCATTTACAGGATGTTATGACTTCCTGTAATCTTTTTGTTGAAAATTCCTAATTTCTAACATAAAAATACATAAATTAACTTTAATGCAAACTAATAACTATAATGCTATTAACTAATCAATTTTGATGGATATAAAGGGGTCTATGGAGGAAAAAGATAGACAAATGATGATGTTTTTAGAAGAAAAAGATGGTAATGGAATGGTACCAACACCCCTTTTGTAATTCCACTTCGGAGCACAATTTTCACATTAGGGTCTTCTTGCGTGGCTCAGACCTCATCATTTGTAGGTTCTGAGTCGGGGGAGGTTGGAGCGCTCCCTTATCGCGCAACCTCGCTATTAGTGTGGGACAATCCTCCGTCTCATGATCAAACAATGTACAATATAGACATGACATATGCGTTGGATTCGTATAATCACGGGCATGATGTCCTACCTCTCCGTAATTGTAACATATCAGTTGTCTGCAACCTCTTCCAGGTCCTCCCCCACCTCGGCCTTGTCCGCACCCCTAAAATCTGGTTCGCGCCATCCTTGTGTTCTGGTTAGGGAGCCGTGTTTCGGCTTGAAATTTGTAGGTGGGAGTCCTATCCATTGTTAGTTCATAACTTCTATAGGTGCGCTCATCATGTCATATTGATCTACAAAAATTACATAACAACTATTGTGAATTCTACGTGTACTTATGCAACATATGGCAGTTGTCTGTAGCATGCTTTCCTCCTATTTGACAAATTGCACACCACAACACAGGCGCCGCGCTAGGTCTTGCTTGTGTCTCTGGTCTTAACAACATTGGTCCTCCTCCTGCGAGGTAATTCACTAACACTGGGTAGTGGTCCTTGTCATGACCCTAACACTTACATTTAACACACCATACCTCGTCGCGCACTTCTGGGCAAGCTGTTCTGTCCTGTTTCATACTCTGCATCTCAAGGCACAAGTTTTTCAACTGCGTGTGGATCTACTGAAATCCAAGGTTAGGATCCTGTATTAGGGTTTCATGCAGCCTCGTCATGATCTCCAAGGCCTCGACCTGAGTTGTTAGCCTCTGTTGTGAGAGCACGTTCCTTAAATGCGGCGCTAACGATGCTACAAACCAATCACGGTGTTGTCCATCTGTCAAAGTCATATTAGCTTTGCAAATTGTGCACTTCAGTCTCTGATTCAACTCCCAAGGATTCTCGCCTAGTATCATCATGATCTTCTTGAACCCAATGATAGACTGTACCTCAGACTTCGGCCTGGTAAATTCTCTGTTCAACGTAGTTTGGATACCTATGATCCCTGCTTTCAGATTGTCATTAGAATGCTTAATATACCAGGTCAATGCGTGATCTTGCAGAGTGCTGACCAATGTTGCTTTCTTTATATTGTCATATGTAACTCCCTGCGCTTCCCATACAGCTTTTATCATGAACCAAAACTGGTCTGAATCTTCATTTCCTACTCCCTTGAACACCGACAACTTTATCGCGCTCACCATATTGACTCGCGATGGTGGCGGAGGTGGTATGGGTGAAGATGGGGGTAAAGGCAGTGAAACTGGTGGTGGTGGTATGCGCAAAATCCTCTGCCTTATCAAATTGATCGCACTTCTTGGTGAGACCTTCGTGAGCTCTTCCTCATTCCCTCGCAGAGGTGAAATCAAGGGGCTAGTTTCTAGTTCTGCACTACCTTCGTTTCTGTAAATTCTCCCACTTCACATAGCCCTAAACATCAATGTATTCGCATAGCCCGCTTTTCACACAGTAGCATTTTAATCCAAGTGTTCAGAGACTTAACGTACTTACCTCGTGGTCCTTTGATAAAGCGTTGTTCTGCCTCGCTATAGCTGACTGAAGTATCTATCGCGTACTCAGTAGTGAATCCTCCTATAATTCAACCAAGCCAGTGATCAACAACATGTGTGATCTTATCCTCCGATGCTTCCAATTTGCACACTAATTTTAGAGTCCACACAATAGGTCTATCGAGCTTGCACCTTCCTTGACTATTTGCAAGCTTCGCGATCCACTCATATAGCTCAATAGGGAAAGATGCAAAGAAAATTTTATGGATCTCTATGTATAGGTAGCAGTCTAACCACTCTTCTTTTGATAGTCACGGATTCCTGTCCTCTTGTGCCGCGAACTCGTGAATCTTCCTATCCAACCAATATTCAATTTCTTTCTTAGTTGGATTCTAGTGATACGACATTAGACATCTCTATGCAAATCCTAGTCCCGACAACGTAACCATTTGTTAGCTTGTTGGGGCCTGACCTAGTTTCAGAATTAATTAGCCAAACAAATCCATGTACTACTGGCCCTTTCGGTAACAGTCCGCGTAGCGCAGACTAAGGTCTCACCCGAAGTAGTATGGGGGGGGTGTTGGAACTAGGTTTCTGCACCCTTGAGATGTCTGAGGGGTTGATTTGGTCCAATTGTGAGTCCCTTCGTGCAGGTTACTTCACACACTTCCCTGGCCTTTGCGCCTTGATAAATTCACCTTTGCGCAACCCTAACCAGGGGTTGTGGGGCTTTCGCGCTGCTGAAGCAGCAATATGCAATATTTCCGTAAGTCACACCCAAGATTTTTACTTATCTTCTTATAACAGTTAGTTATCTTTGCGTAAACATATATATATTCAACACATTCATATGAGTTCGCACATCGAATAAATAGTAAACTTGCAATTATACCGAATAATACATAAAACAGAAAAATATACACAAATATGGTAAAACTTATCTTTTATTAATTCTTCCAACGGTTACAAAATCAACCTACCCTGCGCACTCAGCTGCAGGGGTCCGCGCACTCAGATGCGGACTACTAGGCCTCTACACACTCAGCTGGAGCCTTCTCCTACTCTACGACCCAAATACACGACTTACACTTTGACTCAATGCTTCTATTCCTTCTATTCCATCAGATTCTTCTATTCAATTCTTATTTACACTTAGAGCCTCGCTCTATTTATACAATCCCATGGTCCACGATCCATGGGCAGATCTTTCATGCCAACATTACATTACAAAAACAAGGGCAAACAACCCTATGACTCTATTATGACTTCGTGCTCCGTGCCCATATTTCGCGGAGTCTTTACAATGGACTTAGTCAAAACTTGGGCTGTAAGCCCCAAAACATGCCTAGGGGGAATTCCATGCCCAACATTATATAAATTCACACATAAGAAACGTGTGGTTCACCATTGGATAGATCATATGATTGGTTAGATATTCCATGATTGATCACAATATAGTCGAAAAGGTTAGAAGTCTTATCCAAAAAACAATTTGGGTTTCACGCCTCATTTATTATTATTATTATCGACATATGTGGAATCCACCCTAATAAACTTAATAACATTGGGCACTATATCATATTTATTAAAATGCAGATCAAATTAGAAGGCTATTGACTATGGAGTTCCTAATATGAAAACAAATGAACTTGATATTGTCCAACAGGCATGTTGATTTGTTGGCAAAGTGTTGATGGTGTTGGACCCGCCAACATGTTAGGGGATCTCCTTGGTAAGAAGTGCCAATTAGACCTCAGACCGTTTGGTATAGGAGTCCTAGTAGTGGGTCATACGGTAACGCCTTGACCGCGATTTCGCACAAAGGCAAGTAAGATAACTCTGTTGTAGCAAGGGTGTGACGTATGCAGTGAGCTGAGGAAGGTGCATGAGAGGTTCTAACACACTGGGGTGGAGATGAGTGTGGCCCTTGGAAAACTATGATAGCACGGAGTTAAGAAGGGAACACACGAGCAAAGATGCATCACAACATGGAAGGAAAGTTAGCTAGCAATCCAAAGTGATGGTTAAAACAACAACACATTTAAGAAGGATTCATACATACATACACAGAAATAACTATACGTGCATGCATAAGAAAACAAATAAATATATCATTTAGAGTAAACAGATAGCTGAAATACAATACAAAATATGCATGAAATGTGTTGTCTCTTGTTATATTAAGAGTGTAAGTTCTAGTCATACAATACATCCATGTCCAACCACTAGTTCCGATAACGGAATGTTATAGCCACAACCGCCTGCTCCTCCAAAGATATGTACTAGCTCTACACAGTGGAGAAGACAAGGCTCATTAGAATACTGTCCAAGCTCTCTCTAAGATAGTCCTATCGGAAGCTTGGCCGACCAAAAGACTTTACAATGAGTTATGAGGGACTATTTATAGAAAAGGGTGGGGTGACCCTTGACATTCCCCTTTGTTACAATTCATCTACCTTCATAACTCTTCATCTACTCTATGATTGATACATCCAACTATCGACATTTGAACTTACACTTGACAAGATGTTACATTACAATGCACATGTACCCATGTGATACAAAATGGCTTGAGCAAGCCATGCAAGACATCACTATGACTTAGGCAACTATGGGAGTTCCAACTCTTCAACATCCTCGTGATGATCAATAGTAGTGTATTAATGCCAAGGTCGATAGTCCGCGATGGTGTCTGTGTACTCCAAGGTGACATCATTCTAGAACCTGATTCTTGTCTCCATAACATCCGGGTACATTGCTCGGGCTCCTCTGTCCAACTTGTTTGAAAGCATGTGAATCATTGTCTTCAATGTGGCTGGACCAACAACAGAAGTGTGCATGGTCTTTCCATTGATTGGCAAGTCTTGGCTGGTGACTATGCACATCAACTCGTCAAAGTACGAGTCAAGCTCTGGTCAGACCTGTGCCTTTTTCTTTGCATGGGTGAGAGTCCCAATATATGGGATCGCATGTGCATGCACCACAACACCCATACTCTTGAATACACATGCATGGGAGGCCTCTAGACTAGTGATGAGATATGGGAGCTCTTCATAGTTTCAGATCTAACTTTGGATGCATGCCTTCATCTTGACTGCTCTGGGATTCATCATCTTAAGCAAGTGAAGTGGGGCTCCCTTGTATCTCATCGTCCACATTTTCACGTAATCAACAATAGCATGTACGTTTGACAATATACATGCTCTCTTAGCACATCGTTGTTTCCATCTGTTGAGATGGACGACTGCCTTATGCATGGTACCAAAATTTGAATACAACACCTGCATAACTGTGTCGAGGGACAATACTTCATCTAGTATTTCCTTCTTCAGTTCTGCTCCG
Source organism: Pinus taeda (assembly GCA_000404065.3). Classification (NCBI taxonomy): domain Eukaryota; kingdom Viridiplantae; phylum Streptophyta; class Pinopsida; order Pinales; family Pinaceae; genus Pinus; species Pinus taeda. The sequence continues at coordinate 141,588 of APFE031118623.1, read as the reverse complement.
GCGGATGTTGTCACCAGCTCTCTTCCTTGCTTCACCATCTGTAGCTGCTTAGCCATTCACTCATTCTCAACAATCAGAAAGCAAACACTTGAGCTAGTGGCTTCATAATACGCTCTAGTGGGATCGGCCAAGGTTGTTGGATGTTTACGCATGTCAGACATGATCACTTGTTCCTCATACTATGCAGGAGATGTATGATCTTCTAGAGTTGACATTCTGCGAGACTGCACAACTCTATGTTGAGACTCGTCGAATGAGATGTTGTGCATCTCCCCTTTCGGTTGATCTCCAAGGATCTCAGTGTCTCCTTGGTCACTTGGGACTTTCTCATCTTTTGGATGCAGTGAAGCTGGTGGGTCAACCCCTTGGTGGTGAGGCATGAGGTCAATGTCCTACTCTAACTCCTGCTGCTCCATGTTTGTATCCATCTGTTCAAGTGCTTACTCTATCTCCTGAGCGAAGTCCTACTCCTGCAATGGTTTAACTTGTTTGCCTCATGCTAGCTACTCTGATGAGTCCACTACCTGTACGGGCGTTGTTTCATCCATCTACACATGTTACTCCCCCTGTTGTACATGTTGCTATTGTGCTTCCCTCTCTTGTTTGTGAAGCTCCTATTCCTTTTGGAGTTGCTCCTTCATCTCATGCAACTCCTTCTCTATTTCCTCCATTCTTCATTTCTCCCTCTGCCTTTGTGGGTTTTTCTTATCGTGTTGTTGCCTCTTTGCCTCTATGATCAAAGCTACTTTCTCCACAAGTGGATCTACTCGAAACTTGCAGCTTTGCTCTTCCTCCATGTGATCGATAATCTTCCTCTTGCCCTTATCGTGCACTAGTATGTTCGCCTTTACTACTGCTGCTACTTCTGGTGCTCTATGGGATGCTACTTCACATTGCTTCGCTAACCATTCCATAGTGAAGCCAACCTGTTCATTGGGTCTGCAAAAACTATAGCAATATCTCCATGGGTCCTCCTCCGCCCAATGAAATGCCCCATGGATGTAGTTGAACTGTACTCTCATGCAGTGATCTTTCACAAGACAATGCGGGTCATATGGATTGTAGCTTTAGAGGTTGAATGGATACTTCTTCATCTACTCTGCTTCGACATTCGCATGCTTGAAACTCTGGATCTCGTATAACCTGATGCGTAGCGGAAGAGTGGGCCAAGGTGCCTTCTTCTTACCGTGCAACCTAGCTGTCAATCTTGCCGAGATGTGATATGCTACTTCTTGCATGACGAGCACGTCCAAGGAAAAATTCAGTAGAACATGCAGAGGCTTCTCCGCACTGTACATCCGTATGAAGGTGCCGAATGGTGAGGCATACCAATCAGCTATGTCTATCAGTGCCTCCATTGATTCCATTGACATGTAGGGTGGATCCTGTTCAAATATCATCTTGTAAATCAGGGTCACAAAGTGATTGGAAAGTCGTGTGATAACTCCTCTAAAGCTGCATTCAGACAACATATTACAACAAGTGTTCATAGCAGTCTCTGTCGGTGACCATGCGCACTTCAAGCCTAGAAACTCCTATCGAGCACAGACTGCATCCAAGATGTAGGTGGACATGTATATTTTTGCTTGCATACCTTTGGGCGGTTGTCGAACCCTCGTTACCTATTCCTTCAGCTGATGAGCCAACATGCTAGACTAGTTGCATGGCTTTCCCTCTTTGGCCAGTTCATCCAGTGCGATCACCCAACTTTGTGGGAAGTTTTTCGTGCTTTCTTGGTGATACAGTCGACATGCAAAGATGACCAAGTATTGATATGCCTTCCACAGTATCTTCGTCTTATAGATCTGGTTGGATTTCATCATGAATCTAGCCGACTCCTTTACCTAGTTCTACAGAATGTCTCTGGAGTTGGCATTGTTGCTGGATAAGCTGAAGGGAGTCTCCATGATAGTTACGGGCTCCAACATCTGATACATATCATCATAATCCTGTGCCCTGAAGGTTGTAATATTCGTCTCGCTGACACTGCTTAAGGTCATCATATTAGGGTCAGTGTGTAAGACGATCCAGTGGATCATGTTTGCGTATGGGAACACGGGGTATCTACATGCAATCTGGTACAAGCCATAGTTGTGAATGTTCACATATACCTAGTGGTCTTCGAGGTCTTCCCAAAATGTGCCTACAAATGCATCATTGACCTCTTGCCATTTCAACTTTATGTCCTTGTCTAAAATTAGCTTGGTGTCTTCATAGATTGGTAGACTTACAGACACTCGCTTAGCTGCTACTCTAGTTGCACTTTCGTCATTGTCCTTTGATCCTTCTCTCTTAGAGGCCATTGATCCTAAACTATTAGGAGGCGGATGAACACCTACTATATTTGGAGACAACGTGATATGCATGGAAAAAAATATGTCAATGAAAACCAAAGCAAATTGGAGGAACGACATAACACATACTTGGGGAAATACTGGCAAGGATTGCATAATTTCTTCTTGGAGGTCGGGAGACTAGCTTCTAGACTTAAGCAAAATTAGTCTGGGTTGTCTGGGAGGCATGACTCGCTGCTAGAATTGCACAATGCGCAATTTCATCTAGCAATGGCTACAGGCTCAATGACTGCATTACCCAATTTTTTGGGCCAACAATCACTGTCCCTCAGAATTTTGCAAAGCAGGCATGGGGAATAGCAGTTGGACAGAAATGCGCATTTCTTGAGGGGAAGACAGAGCCTTCCCTCTTAGGATTGCGCAATGTTGTCTTGGTGAGGCAGAGTCCGGGCCAAGGTTGCCTAGACCTGTCGACAAGCAACTGAAAGAAAATGTGAAAGTGAATGCATGGCGATACGAAGTGTAAGAAAAAGAAAATGATCGTGCATGTAAGCAGTGAATGAAAGATTCAGAAAATGGAACAACATGCATGTGGGTGAAGCGAGTCGTCGAATCGGCAACGATTTGTGCAAAACAGTTTTATGCATGCCGCAACAGTGAGATCATAACGAAAATTGAAATGGTGCTAGTACAAGCTAATATGCATGTAAATGACAGAAAGCGTTCAAAGAAATCAAGCAAACAACACTAACACAAGCACAAACACAAAAGTGACAGAAATGTTGTAAAAGACAAGTTGAGACCACTTACCCGTGAATAGATGAGCTGAATGTGTCGAAGAGTCCTAGATGCGTTGCGGGATGTCATAGCTCCAATATCGATGTGAAGAAATGAGCTCTGAAGTGTCAAATAAATAATTTTGAATCTCCTGACACGCATGCCACAAATCTAGGAAAAAGCGATACTTGGAGGAAAGATTCTAAAACAATCTTTGCATGTAACCTTCAACTGCTAAAAATAGCTCCCTAAAATATATGGATGATTTTTGGATATTGCTTTTCTATTCCGAGAAAAAGTAGCCCATGCATGCAACTCAAGTTTCCTTTTTTTTTTTTCCTGGGTGGAACTGGTCAAACCAATTGAAGATGCAAGAGCATGCTCAACTGCTGGGAGAAAATGCGCATTTTTAGAAGGGAGTTGGGCTGGCTTCCCAGGAGATTTTTGTAAATTTTGGGCAGAGTAGCTGACTGTTTCCCAGGATTACGCAATTCCTGGGTTGAGCAGCCCTTCTGGGAGGAATTGCACAATTTTTTGGATAAAGCTTGATTGGCAGAATTGCACAATTTCTAGAGGAAAGGCTAGTTTCCCTCCAGAATTGCGTAATTTCTTGATGGAGCTGCTCAACCTCTAGCTAGACCAAGTCCAGAGAAACAACCTGTGAGGGGGATGTGTCACGCGGAATGAGTCGAGGTTGCGGACAAGATCGACCTTCCTAGTATCTAAATATATCTAGTGACAAGCAAGCCAATAAAAAACTATCTTTCTCTAAATATGCAATTAAAACAAAGGCAAACAAGTGTTTTAGGCCTACCTTAGGTCCAATGCAAGTTTGTGGAAGCCTCGCTCCCTCGCTCCAAATGAGCTTCCTTGAAGTGTAATTCTGCAAACACAAACAAGCAAACCAGATTAAATAGCACCTGAAAAGCCAATATCATAAAGCATATTCATCATAATGATCAAGGAGATTATGAAACAAACCACATAAGACAATTTGTTGAGAAAAATGAATCTGATTGTATTAATTCAAATGAAGAAGAACTTTACAACCTGTGCCTTGATGCTGTACAAGCTCCTCCCAGGGTCCGACAAGAAGTCTCCTCTACTTTGACAAGTTTCACTCACTTCCCAATGAAACCAAAAGGTATGTGATCTCTCCTCTCAAGTTTAACTAGGAAGTCCCAATTCCATCAGCATTTACCCTCAAAATGTTCAGCTTCTAACCTCCCTAGCAACTGACCCAATGCCTTAATTTATAGTGCAATGGAGGGAAGTTACTAGGTCCTCCTTCAAAGGGATAAAGCCCTCCTTCAAAGGGATAGCTCCTCCTATCAAGGGATTAGCTCCTTCTCTTTTGGGATGCATGAACCACCTTGGAGCGAACAATCCACGTCAAAATTCCTTCTAGAAACATCTAGAATTAACCCAAAAGTGAGTTTTTAGGATAAACTTGTGCCTTTTTGACTTTTACAGGGGTACGCACCCACCCCTTTACAGACAGAGCGTGCAGGTACGCAGGTAATATGAAAAAAGGATGCGGGTCTGCAAGTAAAAGTAGGAGAAAGTGAGGAAGCAGAGTAATATTGATTTTCATTGTCTTTCTCTCTTTTGCAAAGCTTGACATGAAGAGCTAAGGTCTAAGACTTGCTTAGGAGGTTATTATAAGTGATGATAGACCCATACTGACTGCAAATAATCATGGTGACGATATTTTTTTGTAACAAGAACTATTCTTAGCATAGAGATGATTGAATGCATTCTATAAAAAAATACTTCTGCTGATATACAATGAAATTGTACTCAAAAGGGAATTCTCAAAAGATTTCAAATCTCTTCCTTACGCTACAACTTTATGCACTATATTTTCTTCAAATCCCTCCAATGTTTGATAAAAGCATCTAGCATTTCAATGAAATATTATGTATTACATATCACTTCAATGTTTTAACTATACAACACAACATGGTAACATGCTGTAACTATACCATTCAAATGATTTAAATGATTTAAAAAAACTGTGCATTGATACTATTCACCTTCTTCAACACTTTGTTGGACTCCACATAAGTTGTGACTATGCCGCTATTGTGGACTCTTCTCTGGCGAACCGAGACCTCGTTCACAAAAAATAAAAAAGCAGAGTTTTTATATACCATTCAATATATACCACAACTATTTTTTTTTAATTCTTGGCAGGTTTTTCCAATTTTAAAAACAAACATCACAAGCCTTGTGCATCACAATAACGAAATGCAATGCACCCTGCAGCGCGGTGAGAGTTGGAAAGCACATGACATATAAAATTTGAACAGCAGATCATGCGGATTCCCCCGCAGTAAATGCCGAGACTTAAAGTGGAGAGAACCCAAGCAAAACAAATATTATAAATTGATTGCCCGTGAGCATACCGTTGCAGTGAACACGAATAACGGGCTCAGGCTCTTAATTTAAATTATTCAACAATGAATTTCATGCTTCGGTTGCAACTTGACCAGCAACCCGTTTTTCATGTACAGTGTGAGAGCCAACTTCATCTGAAGGTAAGAAAAATCCTTACCCACGCACAACCTCGGATACGCTCCCGTCAGATCTCAGAAAATCGAGCTCCAGTTCGCGCAAGTTGCACAGATCAATTGCTACAACTACAAGATCCACACAGCATAATCAATGGAGGCGCAGTATGCAATGGAGGACAAAATAATTAGGTGAAGCAATTCATGCAATGGAGGCACAGATGCAATAACGCCCTTTTTTTGAAACGTTTATGAACAATCAGAGAACTGAACAGTTAGACAGAGGGGGAGCTACCATGTCAAGAGCAGCTAATTTTATGGAGAACCTGCTCAGCTATTTGGAGAGTAGACAGGGAGTTACAAGGGACACAAAGGCTAAAAAAGAGCTGGCTCTGATACCATGTCAGGCCAGGCAGTAACTCCACAAAACAAAAAACTGATTCATATATTATTCCATAGGTAGGTCATTGTTATATACAATACAGAGTGATTGTTCAATTCATCTCCCAGTGACTTTTCACATTCCTAATTTAATTATTTACATAAAATATCCCCCATCATGAAGATTAGGTGTCAACAATTAATATTTTACATAAATTTTAAGTAGTGACAAAACTGCGACCCCCCATTTCTCTATTGATTTATGTTTTTTAATTCCAATTTCTTTATGAGATGTGTTGTAAACATTCTAAATATTGTTAAACAAATTTAAAAATAAAAAGTAAGCATATTTTTTAATTATTATTAAAATACTAGTAAAAATGATAATCTTTTTGTATATATAAAACGGTGACCCAAGGAACTATCCTTTCAAGTTTATAAAATCAATTTTTTTAATAGAAATTTGAAAATAACATATAACAAAATGTTAAAATTATTTTTTTGAAATTTTTTAAAAATATATTTTAAATTTTTCATAATAAATTTTTTAAGTATGAGTATAATAACGTATTTTATATTATTCAAAATATAATATATAAAATTATTTGTTTAGAAATTCTAACTCTATTTTTAAAGAGTTTTAGCATTTCATTTAACTTTACATATTTAAACCTGCATATTTAGAAAAGTTATTTATATTTTGTGAGTGATTAACCGTAGTTTTTACCAATATTTACTATCAATTGACTTATTTACAAATTTAGTATTTACTTTTTATAACATTATTTATATTTTTTGAACCCATTAAATATGTTCACTATAGCTTTTACCAAAATTTATTGTCACTTAGCTTTGTTACAAATTTAGCATTTATTTTTTATAATTAACAAGTATGAAACTCAACTCATTTAATTGATATTTTATATTCATTTTTTTTTTTATCTTTTTTCATTTGAGTACTTTTTAACTTTTTCCATATAATGAGACACATTAACATGCTTTTACCCCACAGTCAGCTGTGAACAGTTGAAATTTGTGACTAAGATCTTCATCTTCTTCAACAAAGTATCCTCTATGCTTCGCCATCGCCAACATTTTCTTTGCATCATCTGTCTGCTTCTTAAGGCATTCAATCTGTATATGACCCTTCTTTCCACAATAATAACATCTTTTTATAGGATTATTTATAGACATACCTCTGTACAGACTCTTCTGCAATGTACCTCCTCTTTGCTGCTGTTGTTGTTGTGACTGTGATTGCTGTTGTGTTAGCTTCCCTCTGAATGATCGTTGTTTTGCCATCAAAGCAAGATCATCGCTCTAGGGTTTCAAATTCTGACGCTGTTCCTCTTCTTGTAGCAAGATCCCTGTCAATTCATCAAATGTAGGAGCTTTCTCTCTTGCCGCCAGTCCAGTGATGAACATTCGATATTCATCTCTCATCCCATTCAGCGTGATTGTGACGAGATTGGAATCAGGCACCTACTCACTGATGTCTCCCAATCCATCTTTCAGATCTTTAACTCGTGCGATGAATGTAGCAATAGTCTCACTTTCGTCCATCTTCATTGAAAACAACTTGCCTTTGAGTGCCATAATTCAATTTGTATTCTGGGTCTGATATAAACTTTTGATGGTCGTCTAGATCTCAGAGGACGTTTTACATTCTCTGATATGAGGGATAATGTTGTCCTTGACGAACATCTTCAGTAAAACTTTGGCTTTGTTTTCTCTCTTATCCCATTTTTTCTCCTGCGTAGTCGCCCTTCTGATTGCATTTGGTCTCTGCTCATCTCCTATAACTATCGACCATGCATTTACACCCTCAAGAAAGCTCTGAATCTTAAACTTTCAATTCGTGAAGTTAGATCCATCGAGTTTGCCAGACTTGTGGAGATATGATTCCATAGTGTTACTCATTTTGAACTGATCTACAAGTAAATGAATCTACGCAATTGATTCAGAAAATAATAATAATAATAAAATCAATACCTGTCAGATCTTAACAACTGATCTGCCATTGTTCTGCTAATTCTCCTTGTCCACCTACTATACCTTCAATTCAGATCTAGCAATATCTGGCAAATCTACTGAATAATCTTGCTCCAATGAGCAAATCTGTTGTTTCCCAATACAGCCACAAATTGATCCAATCTACCTCTCCCAGACAGATCCGCAACTTCTCCAATCTGTAACTTTCTGCAGATCTTCCACCGAAGTGAGGCTTTCCACGGATCTTCCACTGAAGCTAAGGTGGCACCTTTCCAAGCCGAACGGACGCACCAATTTCGCTTCTTGGCGCGACTGTCAACGAAGAAAATGCGCCAACTCCCTTCTGCTTAGAGATTAAAAAATCATTTGAGTTCGTGAGCCAGGTGTTATTGCAGTCCACCTGCTCGATCGAGCACAAAGCTCTGTGAGCACACAGCTCTCATCTACACGCAGCCAAAAAGGCACTTTTAGCGATGAAGGTGATTTAGCCACAAGATTAGGCTCACCCAATCTGAGCTCTGATACCAAGATAAAATATGGACATAATTGAAAAGAATGAGTTGTAGCTCTCAAGTGAGTACTGCACCTGGAGACTACTACACTCAAATGGAGATATTTCTCTACATTCATGAATTAGAAATTACATCTTTAAGTACATAACTCGAAATCAAGAAGTTGCAAACAGACTCCTAAATTCTAGGAACAAATCCTAAACTAAGGAGATACGTTACAACTTAGGTAACCTTTTCTCCATTAATAAACAAATAATATACTTATTTTCAACTAGGACGACAATGACATATTGTTAGATTATCATTATTATGTATATGTTTGAAATAAATTACATACTTTGAAATTTACATTACGTTTCATTGTCCTGAAATGACCTATAATTCTGTTAGTTAATTTAGTTTATATTTCTTTCCTTGAATGGTTTGTGAGTTTGTGTTTAACTCTGTTAGATAATTTAGTCTATATTTCTTTCTGTGAATGGTTTATGAGTCTGTGTTTGGATGTCTTGAGCGTTTGTGTTTGGATGTTTTGAGCTGTTTGTGAGTGTGCGTTTGGATGCTTTTAGTGGTTTGTGTGTTTATGTGTTTGGATTTAGATGGTAATGTTTGTGAATGTTACAATTTTTATATTATATTTCTATATGTGTATGTAATTTTATATTAGTAATTAGTTGGCGATGAAAAAGGAAGACAATCTTGTAAATAGTTTATAGGAGGATTGATATTGTACATCCATTTCATTTAATTGTAGCTATCACAGCTTTTGACAACAAATTAATTCTTAATACTTGTATTACTAAATATATATTGAAGAGTAGTTTTAATTTTAAATTTGTTGAGTTACCGTAATCTATTGAGATGATAGATATTGTTAATAACTTTAACAATGAGAAATGATGAAATAAAAATTTTGAATGTAGCCTAAAAATGTAATAGTGTTACATGGAAGAAAATGTGAATAATAAGAATGTAGTAAATTACAAATAGTTTTCATTGTCATCAATCTAAAATATTTTCTTATACTATTCTTATTTTCACACCTGTTACTTTTGCCATACTTTCATATCAATTATAAGAAAAGTGTAGTTGAAATAGTAAACCATTCAAATCTTTAACATATTATAGTAAACATCTTACCTTTTCTATCTCGCAATATTAATAGGTTGAATTACTATAACATAAAAATCAATGTACATTGTCAATAATTTGTTTGTGATCAATCACACTATTAATCCAATCACTTTAAAACTAATGTACCATCATACATGCAGTTAAATCAAATCATAAATCGAAATCAATGCATCTAATGCAATCAATTAAATATGATTAGAATAAACATCTACAATGAAATCAATGCATGTAATACAAAAATCAATTAAAATTATAAATCAACATCTACACTAAAATTGATACATTTAATGCAAACAATCCATATAATAAAAAATTGATACCTTTAGTGAAATTAAGCCACAGAATTCCAGGACAAGGCGTAACCATGGCGACGTTGCTCCACCTGGCCGACATGCCTTTCATTCCACATAAAGCCGTCGTGGAATTATATCACCTCAGCCGTCTCCGTTTTGTCAAATACTACGTCTCCACATAAAGCCGTCTCCGTCTTCGTGGAGCTTTTGACTTTAATTTTACACATACATAAAACATGATCGTATATTTAAACGCGCTGCCAAAGTTGGAGACCATTTCAGCTGGGAAAGAATTGGCACAGAAGGGGAACAAGAGAAGTTCCAAGAGTAGAATGGATCCAGAATTGGAAGAGTTAAAAGGGTTTATAGATCTTGGCTTTGAGTTCAGCAAGGACAAGTTGACCCCGCGATTGCTCATTCTTCTTCCTGGATTGAAGAGATTAATCGATCATGAAAATAGCACCAAATTTTTGGGTTTCCAAGAATCGCGCGTCCAAAAGTGGGAACTGCCAAACCCAAATGCAGAAGGAGGGGATATGAAAGAATACCTCAAACTCTGGGCTCGTTCTGTAGCTTCAACACTAAAATCTGAATCAGCAGAGTATTCAGAAGTTCCTAACACTTTCGGACGATGATATTTGAGTTTAGATACAACAGCAAGTCACATTTTTTTAATATAAATAATGTGTTTTATTTTTTTCACTCAATGCGTTTCATGATTTTGTCAAAGTCTTTTCTCCTATTTGATTTTTATTTAAAAGTCTTTTTTTTTAACAGCAGTATGGATCATAAAAAAACAAAATCTGAATTCAACAATCATATATTATTTGAAAAAATAACTATTTTTTTAAAAATACCAATGATAAATATTTCAATATAAAAATAAAAGTATCCAAAAAAATATCATAAATAAGAAATAAGAAATAAAAAATTACTTTTATTCCAAATAATTACAAAAAATATCATTATTAAGAGGAGTAAATATCTCATTATTGAGATTAGTAATATATTATATGGGTAATATATGTGAGTGAGAAAATTAAGGAAAATTTTATTTTTTTTAGTTATAGACTAATTTTATATAAATAATATATATCATTTTTATCTCCTAGAACAATGTGTGTATATTTTTTAACCTTATATCATCTTTATTAGGAATGGTCTGATTCATAAATTGGAAAATTAAAATTTTCAGAAAAAACAATATTTTAATCAAATTAAAGATATGAAGTCTTTGTATTCCTCTAACTTGTTTTAAAAATATTCAAAGGACGAAAGTCTAGAATTCAAGGGATAACGAAAATAACTTGCTCTATTTAAAAATTGAGGTTATTTTCGCTATACTAAAATCATTAGATATAGAGAGAGATTAGAAGTAGTTACGCCGAGGATTAAATTATGTGTTTTGGCCATTTAGAATAGGTATGAGTGGTGGGTGGTTCATAGATGGGTGGAGGGTAAGGCACTAAATAGATGGATTCAAACTATAATGTCTATACCTTTCAAGATACCTAGTAGCATATCTATTCTCCTTGAATTTTATTCTTCCTCTTCACTTTTTAATGTCTAAAACCTTCTTAAGAACACCAAGAACCTCTCACATATGCAATAGTTTATATAGTATCTTGGGTATTGTATAGTTTCTCATATCTCCTAGCTCCCCCATATCAACCAACATGCATATTTTCCCATCAACATAGGGTTTCACGAAGATATGAAAAATCTCTCTAGTGTACGAAATTTTTAATTAATCCTCATGGCTAGAAATTGACAAAGGATCATAAGGTGTTGTGCATGTAGCTTCTAGAGATGATTGTGTGGTGTACTCTAAAGGGTGTAATATATGCAGTAATGACTCAAGGATAACTTCTCTATTAACGGTCTCTTTGTTTGGTTTCTCCTTTGGAAAAGAGAAGAGTAGGCATGATTTGGATAATTATTTTGATTTCATTATGTAAAGCAATTAATGTTTTTTTGTTGTTTATTTAAAATTCTATTGCCTCAAAATTACTTCATACAAAACCATATATTATTGTTTAAGAAGATTCCTATTACAATCTGCCACAAGGGAAATAAATATTGCTAAAAAAGGACAATAATTTAGGTTTATCAAAATGTAAACAACTCGTACTACTAAATACATGACTATTGAAATAAAATTTATTATTGAAAGTAGATGAAAAGATTAAAAGAGACATCAAGTATCTAATGAAGCGACTAGGGTCGGATCCTAGGCGTTGGGGTTGGAGGTTTCAAGACATATTGGATATGTCCTTCAATATGCTATAATAATGCATCCATATTGATGAGATAAGGACATTGGTGGTATTGAACTCATTGAATTGTATTTAGAAATGAGATGATGTTGTTGTGGTCGTCATGTTTTTCCTTAAAGACCTTGCTTAAGAGTATCTTTATTTGCCAATGGAGGATAAAAATCTAAGGTATTGGATTCATCCTCCCTTGGGATGCCAAGGGTCAAGAACCCAATTGGATACTTCAGATCGGATTTCAGAATCAGAGTAATCTTGGCAGTTGTTCATGGTCAAGGCTTCATGTTAGCGAATTTCCTCTTGGATTTCCATAGGAGTGGAGAAATTGAAAATAGTAATAGCAACATTTTAGGCATGAGATTAAGCATGTGGATGGCCTTGAGGCACTCTACTACTAGATCCCTAATGACAACAAATTCTCTAACAGGGCATGGTTTGTGAGGGCACAATAGGCCAAAGTGAGTACAATCCCTAAAGGACATAGAAACCAATAATATCTTAAAACAAAATACACAGTAAAAAGGATGCCTAGTAAAGACTAAGTTGCTAGGGATGTCTAGGATGGACTTTAACAAGGTGAAACAATTGGTTAATAAAGAGGTAGCAACTTTGAGCAGGGTCTGTCATTCATAAGAAACTAAAGACGTCAATACCAATGCACATAACAAAGACTGTTTGTAGGGTATGAACCAAAAGCCACCATACAAAATATATCAAAATGAAAGAGTTAAAGAAGAAGTAGAGTTTGGATATAAAACAAATTATCGAGCAATGGCTAGTCCACTGGGACAAGTGCCTTTACCAGTCACCTCCTCCTCTTGCTCAATCTTTCTTCATAGTTTCCACTAATATCCCAGGGACCACCTCCTTGGTTGTCATCATCTTGCCTCTCATAGATATTTGGCACCGGGTTCATGCATTGAAGGCCACCATCCTCAGATTCAGGACCACTCTTGTAATGTAGCTCTCATAGACCCATAAGCATAGGATATAACTTTCCCATGAACTAAAGACAAATCACAATATTTTTACAAGACACGAGACAATAAAACACTACTACATAACAAGGTGTTTTAGGAAATTAGTTTAAGACGAAATAATGATTTCATCTCAAGTTGTATTTTTCTATTTTTTATTAATATTTATTTATTTTCAACATTTTTTTATCGTAAAAGTAATGGGTTAGGAGCAGAATATGGTGCCCTATCATTGATTGATTCACCAAATTGGATCTATAGTTTTTGTTAATGGAGAGTAGCATGGAGATTGTCATAGGCAACAAGACTATTGTCCCTCATCTTGATCGAGGTCGCAAGATCTGCTTTTAGTATCCATGGTGTGTAGAGTTTGGAATAAAGTGTTCACATAGGCAGACCAAAAGCTCACGATCAGGTCTTATGCACTCCTCCATTCTCTCGTTTTTTGCTTCAAGCACATCAAGCATTTAAATATCTAAGTGATTTATCAATCGTAGTACCAAGATTTCCAATTGACCTCTGAATCCCTTAAGAACCTAGTTACTTTATGATTAAGGAACCTGGACCAACCACAATAATGCATTTCAAATCTAGGGTTTGTGAATAATTATACTCTCATGGTGGATGTTGCCTTGACATCCATACTTAATTTGTAGGATTCGTGTATTTACGCCTTAACTAGGCTTTGTAAAGGGCTTAGCACTATCAATCTCAGGAATTGTAGGAAGTTGTCTAATAATGCCTTGGAGAGCCTTAAAAACTGTGACAATATCCAAGAATTGGATTTTAAGGATAGTTTTGGATTCACTCCATATGTTTTGATAAACATAAGTGAGAATCATCCAATGCTTTTAAGGTTCTCACTCAAGTTCAACCATCTGTCGATATTACCTTGGCCATGCAGTCTTTAACCACTATATGCCGCAATCTAGAGGGATTGTAGATTAAGATGTTTTTTAACACACATGGTACATAAAAAAAAATGACCTCGTATTATTTAATATTAAATCCTCACCTCATCATCATATAATGTGCCTGGACGTGCCCTGTAGCCCTTGGCTATTCAAACGCGCTGCCAAAGTTGGAGACCATTTCAGCTGGGAAGGAATTGGCACAGAAGGAGAACAAGAGAAGTTCCAAGAGTAGAATGGATCCAGAATTGGAAGAGTTAAAAGGTTTTATGGATCTTGGCTTTGAGTTCAGCAAGGACAAGTTGACCCCGCGATTGCTCATTCATTCTTCTTCCTGGATTGAAGAGATTAATCGATCATGAAAATAGCACCAAAGTTTTGGGATTTCAAGAATCGCGCGTCCAAAAGTGGGAACTGCCAAACCCAAATGCAGAAGGAGGGGATATGAAAGAATACCTCAAACTCTGGGCTCGTTCTGTAGCTTCAACACTAAAATCTGAATCAACAGAGTATTCATAAGTTCCTAACACTTTCAGACGATGATATTTGAGTTTAGATACAACAGCAAGTCACATTTTTTTAATATAAATAATGTGTTTTATTTTTTTCACTCAATGTGTTTCATGATTCTGTCAAATTCTTTTCTCCTATTTGATTTTTATTTAAAAGTCTTTTTTTTTTAACAGCAGTATGGATCATACAAAAACAAAATCTGAATTCAACAATCATATATTATTTGAAAAAATAACTATTTTTATAAAAATAGCAATGATAAATATTTCAATATAGAAATAAAAGTATCCAAAAAAATATCATAAATAAAAAATAAAAAATTATTTTTATTCCAATGTATAATGAGATATAGTAATATTATATTGGATATTATTAAGATGGAGTAATATCTTATTATTGAGATGTAGTAATATTATATTGGATATTATTGAGATGGAGTAATATCTCATTATTGAGATTTAGTAATATTATATTGGATATATATGTGAGTGAGAAAATTAAAGAAAATTTCATTTTTTTTTGTTATATACTAATTTTATATAAATAATATATATCATTTTTATCTCCTAAAACAATGTGTGTATATCTTTTAACCTTATATCATCTTTGTTAGGAATGGTCTTATTCATAAATTGGAAAATTAAATTTTTCAGAAAAACGATATTTTAATAAAATTAAAGATATGAAGTCTTTGTATTCCTCTAACTTGTCTTAAAAATATTTAAAGGACAAAAGTCTAG
The DNA here is from genome assembly GCA_000404065.3 of Pinus taeda. Classification (NCBI taxonomy): domain Eukaryota; kingdom Viridiplantae; phylum Streptophyta; class Pinopsida; order Pinales; family Pinaceae; genus Pinus; species Pinus taeda. The sequence goes on along the minus strand of APFE031118623.1, from coordinate 126,281 downwards.
AATTCAAGGGATAACAAAAATAACTTGCTCTATTTAAAAGTTGAGGTTATTTTCACTATACTAAAATCATTAGATAGATACAGAGATTAGAAGTAGTTACGCGGAGGATTAAATTATGTGTTTTGGCCATTTAGAATAGGTATGAGAGGTGGGTGGTTCATAGATGGGTGGAGGGTAAGGTACTAAATAGATGGATTCAAACTATAATGTCTATACCTTTCAAGATACCTAGTAGCATATCTATTCTCCTTGAATTTTATTCTTCCTCTTCACCTTTTAATGTCTAGAACCTTCTTTAGCACACCAAGGACCTCTCACATATGCAATAGTTTATATAGTATCTTGGGTATTGCATAGTTTCTCATATCTCCTAGCTCCCCCAAATCAACCAACATGCATATTTTCCCATCAACATAGGGTTTCACGAAGATATGAAAAATCTCTCTAGTGTACTAAATTTTTAATTAATCCCCATGGCTAGAAATTGACAAAGGATCATAAGGTGTTGTGCATGTAGCTTCTAGAGATGATTTTTTGGTGTACTCTAAAGGGTGTAATATATGTAGTAATGACTCAAAGATAACTTCTCTATTAACGGTCTCTTTGTTTGGTTGCTCCTTTGGAAAAGAGAAGAGTAGGCATGATTTGGATAACTATTTTGATTTCATTATGTAAAGCAATTAATGTTTTTTTGTTGTTGATTTAAAATTCTATTGCGTCAAAATTACTTCATACAAAACCATATATCATTTTTAAGATGATTCCTATTACAATCCGCCACAAGGGAAATAAATATTGCTAAAAATGACAATAATTTCGGTTTATCAAAATGTAAACAACTGGTACTACTAAATACATGACTATTGAAATAAAATTTATTACTAAAAGTAGATGAAAAGATTAAAGGAGACATCAAGTATCTGATGAAGTGACTAGGGTCGGATCCTAGGCGTTGGTGCCTATTGGGGTTGGAGGTTTCAAGACATATTGGATATGTCCTTCAATGTGCTATAATAATGCATCCATATTGATGAGATAAGGACATTGGTGGTATTGAACTCATTGAATTTTATTTAGAAATGAGATGATGTTGTTGCGACCCTCATGTTTTTCCTTAAGGACCTTGCTTAAGAGTATCTTTATTTGCCAATGGAGGGTAAAGGACTTAAGATATTGGCTTCATCCTCCCTTGGGATGCCAAGGGTCAAGAACCCAATTGGAAGTTGGAAATAATTAATTCCTAATTGTCTAGGGTTTTAATTTCCTAATTGAGGAGTTTGTTCCTACATAATAGGAATAAGCTAGAATATAGTTTCTCCTAGTTTAGTGTGTGGTTGAGAGAATCTCTCAAACACACTACTGTACGTCTAAGATAGCATTCCTATCTTGAGACCATTGATTGTATAAATATGTGTGTAATTTTCTTCATTAAAACATAATAGAAAATATATTGATTGTGCAACTTTTATCTTGGTATCAGAGCCTGTGAGGGCCTGGCCCCTCCTGGACTGAGGGAAAATAAAGAGTGTAGTATATGTTTGTTTGTCCATCATATCAGAACTGTAATGCTGTGGCAGCGAAGACGCGCAGAGGGACTTGTCGCTCGTGGCTTCAGGGCGATGTCTGGACTGCCCAACAAATCGGCAGCAGCGGAAGTGTGGTGTGGCTGCGGTGGCGCAGCGGAAGCGTGGTGTGGCTGCGGTGGCGCAGCAGAAGCGTGGTGTGGCTGCGGTGGCCCCTGGTCTCTGGTTTTGGCTGGGAAAATTCTTGATTTGGTGGGGTTTTAGCCATTGATTAGCAGCGATGGAGGTCTACAAGTATGAAGAGGAATTCATTCGTAATTCTAGAGGAGTGCGATTATTTACCTGTAGGTGGCTGCCATTGTTGACAGCTCCAAAGGCTTTGGTTTTCCTATGCCATGGGTATGGAATGGAATGCAGTGTTTCCATGAGAGAATGTGGAATAAGGCTTCCCTATGCTGGATAGGGCGTGTTCGGAATCAATTACGAGGGCCATGTGAAATCAAAAGGCTCCAAATGTTATATTAAGAGATTCAGCAATATTGTCAATGACTGTAACAATTTCTTCAAGAGTATCTGTGTTCGTAAAGAGTATGAAGAAATGCCCAGATTCCTGTATGGAGAATCCATGGGTGGTGTAGTTGTGCTTCTGCTGCACAGAAAGGAACCTACGTTTTGGAATGGAGCTGTTCTTGTAGCTCCCATATGCAAGATAAGAGAGAAGATAAAACCACATCCTGTGGTGGTAAAGTTTCTGTGTCCACCTGAGGGAGATCTGGTGGCAGATCGGGATCAATGTTAGGATCCTGTGGAGCGTGACGATGCCCGCTTCCAGCAGGGCGTCGTGGGATGGAGGATCATTGGCAGAATTCTCTGAGAATTCGTGGGAGGATCGGTTTCTTTGAACATATTCAGTTTGGAATTTGAGGGGTGATTGATTCCTAATTGAGCTGCGCTTCACCTTTGAGATTGACACAACCATCCACCAGTAGATATAAAACGAGGATGGGCACCATGGGAATTATCGCTCACCCCCGAAGCAGACTTCGCACTGAAGAGTCTCGAAGAAGCCGAAGGCGAGACTCTCGAGCTGGAGGCCGTAAGAGTCGATTCCCAAGCCTTGAAGAAACCGATGGAGGATGCGTCGCAGGCTTCTTTTCCCAGGTTCGAGATGTTTATGAAGCAGTACAAGGAGTGGGTCGTTGCAAACAAAGAGAGGCTGGACAGTGAAGCTTTAGAGGTTGACTATGATTACCATCCTGGGAGGAAACGCACTGGCAGGTCTCGAAGAGAGAATGGGCACGAGGTTCTTCGCCCGACGGTGGCGGGGATCTGGCCGAGGCTATAAATCAAGTCGACCATTTTCTTAGGGACGCTCTTCAGAATCCTCGGGAGCAATTAACAATTTTACGAATGGAGCAATAGGTTGAAAAATTTATTCAAAATCCGAGCCAACAACAGCTTGATTTTGAACAGTTGCCAACTTCCTATCTCAGACTTGTTGCCCATCGTGTTGCTCAGCATTATGGTCTGCAATCAATGGTGGTGATTATTGCTCATAAAACATCTCAAATGGTTTGCGTCCTGAGATCTCAAGCCCCGTCCCCCGAGGCTGACCAAGTTCGTTGCTCCCTTACTTCCTGCTGCCGATGGAAGCAGAGAATTCGGCGCCACCTCTTGATTCGATTGGGTTGCAGGCGTGAAAACTACCATGCATTGCTTTCCGAAGACAGAGATAAGGAACGGCAACATGATGTGCTAGATTCCCAAATATTGCTTCGCTTGCTGTCTTATTCTGCAGCATTTGATTTCGAGTATGGCGATTGATTTTCACGTCACGAGGGGTCTGACTATGATATGATCCTCTAAGCTCTTTGCAGTTTGTGGATTTCAAAGTGATTTAATGTTCCATTGTCTCTCTTCGCCCCTGAATTTTATTGAATGCTCTCGATCCAGAGAGTGTTGAAGCCCGTTTTACTGTTTAGTCTGAATCTATTTTTTCTGTTAAGAAGAGGGCGTGTTTTTTCTGGTGTTTAGAGGAACCTGATGGCACATAACCAGGTTCCGTTGAATTCCCATGGTCAACAAGCATTGGTCAATTCCAGCCATGGCGGAAGCGATGGCGGAAGGGCTGAACTTTTGGAGGGCATTGAAGGCCGCAAAGGAGGAGGGAGTTTAAGAGAAGTTGGTCGGCACCTCTTACAAGCAGCAACAATGGCGAAACAGATGAGCAAGAAGCGAAAGTTTGTCGCGGATGGTGTGTTTTTTGCTGAGTTGAACGAAGTCCTTACTCGCGAGCTTGTGGAGGATGGATACTCTGGCGTGGAGGTCCGCGTGACTCCTATGCAGACGGAGATCATCATTCGGGCGACTTGTACCCAGAATGTTCTTGGCGAGAAAGGGAGGAGAATCAGGGAGTTGACATCCGTCGTTCATAAAAGATTCAATTTTCCTGAGGGCACAGTCGACTTTTACGCCGAGAAGGTGAACGACAGAGGGCTTTGTGCAATTGCTCAAGCTGAATCTTTGTGCTACAAGCTACTTGGAAGTCTTGCAGTTCGAAGAGCTTGCTATGGAGTGCTGCGGTTTATCATGGAAAGTGGTGCACATCGCACAAATCAGAATAGTGGGGAAAGTAGTGGTTCAAGTGGGAACCCCCTCTCAAGCTTGTAACCCTCAGTACTTCAGTGGAAGATCCAGCAGTTGCAATCTTTGGTGCAACTGATGGCCCAGGAAGACAGGAAATCAGGTCAGTCATCTGCGATGATGGCTCAACAACAAATAGTGAGTGTGACCATTGCGACTGCTATAATTGGAGCGGCAATCGGAGGATTCGGTCGGATTCTGTTGTTGGGTAGCTGCTGCACAAGAATCTCTTGTTGCTCAAGGGCTGGTGCTTTGAAGAACAAGAAAGTTATTTTTTTATTTCTTGAAATTATGCATAAAATTATTATGCCTTATTGAGCCTAGCTAACTCAATTTAGGTAAAGTTATTTTGTTAGAATTCGCGACTCTAAGGAATGACAGGTTAAGCATGGAGTTTCAAGAAGTTATTTGACAAAGTTGCCCAAGATGAGAACTTGGGATAAAGGAGGAGCAACAATGTTGATGGTGGACAACAAAGCAAAGTAGATTTTTTGTTTTAGTGTGGTTTGTGGAATAGATTCCCTAGCATATTATTGTAATAATCATTGTATGTACCAGAAACTCCAAATGTTGAATGTAAGCCTTGTAAAGGCATTTGAAAGTTCGTGGTGATCTCAGAACCACTTTGTAATGGTTTGTGGTCAGCCTAAAACCATCTTTTGTCACTGTAATGTGACGGTTGGTGGTGAACTAAAAACCATCTATAGAGTCCTAGTGGCTACAGGATTTGCCCGGTGATGGCATATTGAAGTTGGCGGATTTACCCGGTGATGGTAAATCGGACTTGCCCGGTGGTGGCATATTGAAGTTGGCAGATTTGCCTGGTGGTGGTAAATCGGACATGCCCGGTGGTGGCATACTGAAGTTGGCGGATTTGCCCGGTGGTGGTAAATCGGACTTGCCCGGTGGTGGTAGATTGCCTTTGTCGCTGAATCGCCTATGTGGCTTGAGGTGCCTTTGTGGATGTGTGTACACAGGAGCTTTGTGCTCGTAGGAGCAGGTGGACTGCAGTAACACTTGGCTCGGACTCAGATGAAATTTTTTTTTTCTGGGTAGAAGGGGATTGGCGCGCTTTCCGCGCTGACAGCAGCGCCAGAAAGGCCAACTGGCGCGACTGTTAGGCCGTTAATCGTGCCAATGGGCACGGGTTTATCATTCAGGATCGCGCCAATTCACCTTCGAGGGGATCTGCGGGAAGCCTCAACTTCGTTTGACGGTCTGCAAGGGATGCAGGATCGGAGAAGTTGGAGATCTATCTGGGAGAGGCAGATCGGATCACTTTTGATTCGATCAATTCTTCGGCTGTATTGGAAACGCCAAATTTACAGATTGTGGATCTGTCCGAAGACGGAAAACTGTGTTTTTGGAGGTTTTGTACATGCAATTCATGTGATGATGGTGGATTTGACTATCCTGACAAGTAGTCATTAAGGGGGGGAGTTGGAAATAATTAATTCCTACTTGTCTATGGTTGTAATTTCCTAATTGAGGAGTTTGTTCCTACATAATAGGAATAAGATAGAATATAGTTTCTCCTAGTTTAGTGTGTGGTTGAGAGAATCTCTCAACCACACTACTGTACGTCTAAGATAGCATTCCTATCTTGAGACCATTGATTGTATAAATATGTGTCTAATTTTCTTCATTAAAACATAATAGAAAATATATTGATTGTGCAACTTTTATCTTTGGATACTTCATATTGGATTTCAGAATCAGAGTAAGCTTGGCAGTTGTTCGTGGTCAAGGCTTCATGTTAGCGAATTTCATCTTGGATTTCCATAGGACTGGAGAAATTGAAAATATTAATAGCAACATTTTAGGCATGAGATTAAGCATGTGGATGGCCTTGAGGCACTCTGCTACTAGATCACTAATGACAACAAATTCTCTAACAGGGCATGGTTTGTGAGGGCACAATAGGCCAAAGTGAGTACAATCCCCAAAGGACATAGAAACCAATAATATCTTAAAAAAAAATACAGAGTAAAACGGATGCCTAGTAAAGACTAAGTTGCTAGGGATGTCTAGGATGGACTTTAACAAGGTGAAACAATTGGTTAATAAAGAGGTAGCAACTTTGAGCAGGGTCCGTCATTCATAAGAAATTAAAGACGTCAATACCAATGCACATAACAAAGACTGTTTGTAGGGTATGAACCAAAATCCACCATGCAAAATATATCAAAATGAAAGAGTTAAGGAAGAAGTAGAGTTTGGATATAAAACAAATTATCGAGCAATGGCTAGCCCACTGGGACAAGTGCCTTTACCAGTCACCTCCTCCTCTTGCTCAATCTTTCTTCATAGTTGCCACTAATATCCCAGGGACCACCTCCTTGGTTGTCATCATCTTGCCTCTCATAGATATTTGGCACCAAGTTCATGCATTGAAGGCCACCATCCTCAGATTCAGGACCACTCTTGTAATGTAGCTCTCATAGACCCATAACCATAGGATATATCTTTCCCATGAACTAAAGAAAAATCACAATATTTTTACAAGACACAAGACAGTAGCACACTACTACATAAAAAGGGTTTTTAGGAAATTAGTTTAAGACGAAATAATGATTTCAACTCAAGTTGTATTTTTCTATTTTTTTATTAATATTTATTTATTTTCAACATTTTTTATCATAAAAATAATGGGTAGGAGTAGAATATGGTGCCCTATCATTGATTGATTCACTAAATTGGATCTATAGTTTTTGTTAATGGAGAGTAGCATGGAGATTGTCATAAGCAACAAGACTATTGTCCCTCATCTTGATGGAGGTTGCAAGATTTGGTTTTAGTATCCATGCTATGTAGAGTTTGGAATAAAGTGTTCACATAGGCAGCCCAAAAGCTCACGATCAAGTCTTATGCACTCCTCCATTCTCTCGTTTTTTTCTTCAAGCACATCAAGCATTTAAATATCTAAGTAATTTATCAATCGCGGTACCAAGATTTCCAATTGGTCTCTAAATCCCTTAAGAACCTAGTTACTTTATGATTAAGGAACCTTGACCAACCACAACAATGCATTTCAAATATAGGGTTTGTGAATAATTATACTCTACTATAGATGTTGCCTTGAAATTCATACTTAGTTTGTAAGATTCATGTATTTAGGCCTTAACTAGGGTTTGTAAAGGGCTTAGCACTATCAATCTTAGGAATTGTAGGAAGTTGTCTAATAATGCCTTGGAGAGCCTTAAAAACTATGACAATATCCAAGAATTTGGTTTTAAGGATAGTTTTGGATTCATTCCATATGCTTTGATAAACATAAGTGAGAATCATCCAATGCTTCTAAGGTTCTCACTCAAGTTCAACCATCTGTCGATATTACCTTGGCCATGCAGTCTCTAACCACTATCTGCCGTAATCTAGAGGGATTGTAGCTTAAGATGTTTTTTAACACACATGGTACATAAAAAAAATGACCTCATATTATTTAATATTAAATTATTCAAAAGACCACCTACCAGGTCACTAGATATAGAGATCTCGAGGTGGGAAATGGTTTGTTGATCCAAGTCGATCCTTAATGGCCCAAAGATCAAAGTCTTTGGATTGAAGTGAAACTAGGACGAGATTGAAGAGCTCGTTAGTATGATTCCAATGATGTAAATGATTCCTCAATTTGATTTTTTATGCACAATTTATTCCCAGTCAAAGTTTTGGTCAAACCTAGCTAAAGGACAAAAGTTAGCAGACCTCCGAATAAATTTGGTGAGTTGCTACATTTGGTAGAGCCAACAAATATAGCAAAACCCTACTAAAGTTAGTGAAAAGAACAGTGGCCCAATAGCATGGGGTCACGTGTCCCTATCAGATGGTGCCACATGGCACCCACTTTGTGGCCAAACTTTCCCCTGACTGACCAAATTTAGAAAACAGTTAAAAGCAATCAACAACTTTTTAAAATTTGCGATCAGTTTGTTTTAAAATCGAATGAATAAGTTCCATATTTATTAGTGGTTTGGGTTTATATAATTCCACAATTATACAAATGGTTTGGCAATAGTTATATTTAACAATTCAGTGGCACTTACAATGAATTTAGAATGGCCCAGCCAACCAACAACCAAACCCAACCAAAAGCAATGTTTCAAATTAAACGGGTAGTTATCAGCAAACAACAGATTCGTTGGCAAACCAATTATTTTGGTTGACAATTAAAATTTCATAAGCAGTTATGTATTTGATTGGCGAATATTTTCAATGCGATATAAATATGCCACAATTTAAATACATAGTTATATTAGAAAAAAATCAATAGTGTTATAACAATTTGTTGTAATCATTGGTGTCATCTTATAAAAACAAAAATTTGTGTTATGAACAATGACATTGCAACAAATACAACAAAATAAAAAAAATGGTTGGTATGACCTTTAGGGATTTCACCCCAAGTCACCCACGTAAAAATTGTGCCAATTTCCATTAGACCACAATGTTGGCTTTGGAATACCCACTAGCGACACTATTTTTAAGCCTTCAACATTAATTCGACTGATAGGAGGGTCGTAAGGGTTGATGAAAAAACATTGAGCAGAATCCAGAGCTTGGAATCGTGATAGTTCAAAAACTTAACACAACAGAACAAAGAGGCAGAACCCTGTGGCACTTTTTTCAAGATAAAGAATATTCTTTTGATGTTATGGGAAATCTTAAAGATTCCCTAAGGGGCCAAAATTGACAGTGTCAAAATCGGGTTGATTTTATACTCATTTTAATAACAATTTCACAAGGATTGCAATGGTGCAATCATTTTGTTCATCTAAGCAATGCATCTCAAGGTCATGGAAGAAACCCACCTTCTTCATTAATTCTTGGGCACAAAGTTTGATATAACAATGTGAATTTCAGAAGTGGGCCATGTTTACAATCAAAAGTATCAAGAACATGAGACATACTTGCTGATGTTGTGATTTTTATGTTTTGAGCAATCAAATTTCAAGTCACTCCTAGGGATGGTGGTATAATGATGTATTTTTCCATGTACTAATTTTCATGTTTTTGCTGAGATGAATGAAGAGACCTCCCCACTATTGAAGTAGGGACTAGAGATGTAGTCCATAGTAGATGAACTCTATTATCAAATATTGTGTGAATTTTTTCACAAAGAAAAAATTCGTAACTACTCTATTAAAAGATCAGTTACATGTTACAAAAATTGGTAGTATCAACTACTATTCCATCCATAAATCTATTACAAGCTACCACAAGTCAGAACTGTAGGTGATCACAGTCCCACATAGTAAGTTTGGTGCATAACTTACTAACTCCTATAAAACCAAAATAAATATGAAGTACATATACATGCCGAATATCAATAATGGGATGTAGAACAAAATCTCCTAGAAGACAACTGTAATACTAAACCTCAGGATTAGCAGGAGCCTCCTCGATAAAAGGCCGATGATAATATCTGCAGATCTATTCTTTAGTGTGTTCTGTGATGTGCCAAGTACCCCAGGTCAACTCCAAAGCTTCTTTGAATAGTTGATCAGCCACTTTGTTCCGAGACCTGTAAATATGAGTCACTGTGATGGAGTCAAAAAGTGCTCTGAGATGGTGTACCTCGCGCAGTAGAGCAGACAGTGTGTGCGAGTGACAATGGGATAGCTTGTTGAACCACTTGGTCACAAGTTGAGAATCACCAAAGATCTGGATGGAGTCACAGTGAATGTCCCGAGCAGAGATTAGAAGGAGTCTGAGGTTTTGCAGTTCGGCATAGTTGTTAGTACCTGGTCCTAAACCCATCCTGATGTAGTAGTAGTGTTGGTCGTGCAGGTAAAGAGATGCGCCCCCACCACACCCATGGGCATTGGACGCACCATCAAAGTATGCCCATGCCCTTCTATGATCAATAGATTAAGGGGTCTCATGAGAGGGCTTGCTGCGAGTACATTCCCTGGGAATGAGCCGAAAAGTGGCAAGAGATGCAGCACAAATCCAATCACAGTCGATAGGAATATAATTGAAAATTTATTTGTTTTGTTCGATCCATATTTCCCAAGCCACAATTAGAGGGAGGTTACATAGTTTTGGTCTGTGGGCAGAGTGTTGCCACCAATATGTCTAGCCCTCTATTAATGTAGCACCCTGCCAGTTAATTCTGCAACCCACTTCTGTGATGACCCGAGACCAAATGTTATGAATGGTGTTACAATGCAGGAATAAATGGCGAGTGTCCTCGTAGTCTTCCAGACAGTAACAACATCTTGATTCCCCGTGATATGCCCTTCTGTGTAGAAATTCCATGGCAGGAATACATTGGCTAAGAATACACCAGAATAGAATTTTGTGTTTGTGCGGGTTATTCAGTTTCCAGATAGTACTCCACTACCAATCCTTTATAGGGGGTTCCTTGTGATTGATGAGTTCGAGGTAACCCAACTTTGGAGCATAATGACTAGTTTTTGAGACAACCCAAATCAAATTGTCCTCATGGTCAGTGATGCAGATGTCGGATGCCTTAGAGCCCAAATATATTGTTGCCAGACCCGAGTGCCCTCCTGAGGGAGCCCAAGGTCACCCGCCTGTAGCCAGGCTTGATCCTGCCATGAGGAGTGTACCCTATCCACAATCTGTGCCAGATAAAATATGTTTTTGTGGGAAAGGTTCTCAATGATAAACGGTGGAAGTTTATGAAATTCCCCACTTCCCAACTAGGAATCAGCGCCAATGCGTACCTTAGCTCCCAAACCAATTTTCCAAGAAAGACCATTCGGTAGGATGTGTGTTGCCCTAGTGATAGCCCTCCATATGATAGATGTCCCTAATTTCATTGTGAAGTTGCCACGGATCCACTCAAGGAGATTTTGGGGTGAGATATATTTGGCAACCATGACCTCTTTCCATAGGCTCTGTCCTGTGATTAAGTGCTAGCCCATCTTAGCTGCAAGGGCCTGACAAAACAGGTGAATATCCTTTAACCCCAAACCACCACATTGTTTGGGTAGGTTTATGTGATCCCATGCAATCTAGGCAAACGTGGATGCCTTACCTAGGTTGCGCCATAGGAATTGTCTGCAGATGCATTTTATCTGATTAGTAATACCAATTGGTATCCAGGCCAGGGTCATCCAATAGACTAGAATGGCCTCCATCATAGACTTTATGAGGATAAGTCTACCTTCCCTAGATAACCATCGATTATACCAGACATTTATTCTGCGCTCAATCTTAGCTATGATCCAATTCCAATCCTTGATCTTATAATCGTTTGGTTTGATGTGATACCCCAAATATTTGAGACCGCCATTGATGTCTATTGAGACATAGTCAAAAAGACTCCTAGAGGTGTCCTATTCATGACTCGTGTAGCCCGTCATGATGATAGAGGATTTAGTGCTATTCGGTGCCATACCAGTAGCCTTGCAAACCAATTCAGGAGCAGATCAAATTGAATAGAGTCTTGTCTAGAGCCATTAAGGAAGATAAGTACATCGTCCACAAATAAAATGTGAGTGAGATATAAATTATCATCAATCCGGAGCCCCTGTAGTAATCCCCTTTCTTTAGCATTATTGATAAGCACAGAGAGGCCCTCGATGATGAGGACAAATAGTAATGGTGAAAGGGGACAACCCTTATGGAGACCTCGCCCCGCGTGGAAGAAGTCAGATGCAGTACCATTGATCAATATACTGAAGGTAGTGTGACAGATGCAGCCCATAATCTAGTTTATAAATGTATGAGGGAAACTTGAGTGGATGAGGATGAGGTGAAGGTAACTCTAGTCAACTTGATCAAATGCTTTAGTGAGATCAATCTTGAGAATATTCAATTTGAGTCGCAGAGTTTTGATTGAGTGAAGGGCCTCCTGGGCTGTACCAATGGCCTCATGAATTTGCTTATGATTCAAAAAAGAAAATTGTTCCTTTTCAATATGAGTGGACATGAAAGGCTTGATTCGGTTTGCAATGATTTTGGATATGATCTTGTAGATACAGTTACACAATGAAATGGGCCTAAACTCATTGAAGCTGGTTGGTTTGTCCGATTTAGGAATAAGTGCAATAAAAGTGGTCTTGAATCCATCGTAAATCCTGCCTCGCACCCTACTATCCTCAATCATAGCCAGAAGGTCTGCTGAAATGAGGTCGAAGAAGTGGATGAAAAACTCAATGGGTCAGCCATCAGGCCCAGCGCTTTTGTCCCGCTTGAACCATTTTAAAACACCCTCAAGTTCGCCCAGGGTGACCGGGGCATTGAGATCATCTTTTTGCTCTTGTTCAATGAAAAGTTTAAAGTTCTGAGTAATGCACAGGATGTCTGGGAGATTTATAGTTGTATATGCCCTATACAGATTGGAGAAGTGTCTGGTACCCAGCTCAGTTAGCTGTGCATGCATTTTCGTAGTAAATCCATTCCGATCGGAGAGTTCCCAAATGGTGTTTGCAACCTTGCGGCCATTTGCGTGCTGCTGAAAAAGTTTAGTGTTTTCGTCACAGGCCTGTAACCAAATAGCCCAACTTTTAAGCCTCCAATCTTCCTCTTTCTGTCTCAGCAATTTGGCCTTTTCGGTCTCAAGTGCAAAAATTTGTGCCCTGACATCCTCATTACTATAGCCCAACAGATCACCCCTATTGAGAGAGCCAATTTTTTCCTCAATGCTGTGCAGTGCCTCCCTTTCTAGTTTTTTCTTATTCCTAACCCACTGAATGGTAAGGTTCTTTATGTGAATAATATTTTCATTGATAGCCTTGCCAGGGTCACAGTCCATCTCACGTCTGAAGTGCTGCCAAGCCCGAGTGGTCAGCTGGTTATAATCAGGATCTCGCAACCATCTAGAATTGAATTTGAATGGGGGTGGAGCTCTATTTGGTCCACTTTCGAACTCCAGGTAGATGGGTGAGTGACCAGATTTACCTTCTGATCAACCCATTCACATGCACGAGACAAAATAGGAAGGAGGGCTTGTTTAGTGAGGAATTTGTCAAGTCTGCGAGCCAAAGCAGTGCTTCCAGTCCTCCTATTCCTCCAGTTAGGTTGTATCTTGGTAATGTGAATGTCAACGAGATGAGAGGCACTGAGATTTGAGTTAAAAAACTCAGCCAATGGATCCTGGGTAGCCTGGGGACCCCAAGGTTCAGCAATGCCCAAAGAAAAATTCATATCACCACCCAAGAAGAAATGGGGGACCCTCAGGAGTGAACAGGACAAAAGGGAGTGCCAGAAACTCTCTCGGTCAGAGTAGGGACCATAAACATTAACCAGGGTAAACTCAATCTTGGAGCAACCAAAAACAACATTCATCGCAAGAACACCTAACCGGCCCCAGCAGTTGATCATCTGGGTAGTTTTATTGTTGATGCCAAGAGCACATCCACCAGATCTACCACGAGCATCAAGTGTAATGAAATTACAATCAGGGAGAAAGGAAGTTAGAGTAGTAGTCACCTCCAACCCCACTCCAAGCATTTCTTGCAGGAATAGAATGTCAAAAGGCTTTTGTGCTAATAAGTCTCTGAGGGTCAATCTCTTATCAGGGTTAGCCAGTCCCCTGCAATTGAAGGAGAGACAAATCATGATGAACCAGTCATCAAGGGTCGTCTTGCTCTAAGGACCCGCATGAGAGAAGATTGTGTACCAGCTTCCACTTCAAAGTTAGGTCTTTTGATGGCTTTCGCTAAGGCAGAAGTTCTGCCTCGAGACTTGGAGGGAAAATTGCCTTGACCCAGCCCAATACCGAAAACCTCCCCAGATAGAGGGTTGGTTAGGGATCTAAGAAAGTAATTGTGCCTCGATGAGTGAGTTTCCAAAGAGGAGACATAATGGTCAGGGGTGGGCTCTGCAGATGAATAATGGATGATAGGGGAGAAGGAAGGAGAGGCCATAGCGATGGTGCAGCATACCGAGGGGAGGTTTAAGGATTTATGAGACTCACTCGAAGATGTGCAAGGTAAGGTGATGGCAGATGATAGATAGTGATCAATAACAGATACATTGAATGGAAAAGTAATGGATGAAGATATATCTATAAAATCAGAAGACAAAGGGCCAGAGAGAGCGGTAACGGAAATGATAACATCATGTTGGGAAGGCATCGATGAGGTCTGTGGCCGGGACCTGGGATGCGTTGTAGTCCAGGTAGGCAGAGCTATTGTCCACAACCCAACATCACCAGGGAGATCAGGGGCCCTCGCCTGTACACCCACCTCATCCGGCAAGTTGCTGGGATCTGGCTCAGTTTGTGTGTCGATGGAGCAGACTCTCTTTGCAACCAACCTGCCAACCCCCTTCCTTAGACATTCTTTATACAAATGACCCACCTCATGACATTTCTTGCAACGAAAGGGCACGCCCTCATAGTCTAGAGGTTGCTGCCACCTCATCCCATCAAAATTCATAATAAAATTCTCATATAGACCATCCCTGGTGTTGAGAAAAATTAGGATACGGGCCACTGTTCTACTACCAGTGGACAGGTAGGAACGATCATGATCCAGGTAAAGACTGAAGTGGCCTCCTATGTTCCGAAGAGCGGTGTCATTCCAAAATTACAGTGGTAGTCCAGGCAACGACATCCAGATGGGATCGGCACCGATATTCTCTCTTTTGGGGTCGAAAAGGGGCACCCATCGCTTGAGATAGACAAGGTACAGTTTGAGGTGCCAGAACTGCTTGAGAGCCCAATCGGAATGTTCAGGGTGGGCAAAGGTGAGAGAGAACCAGCCTTTGGTCATGACCCCAACCACCGGGAGAGAGTCAAGGGACTCACTCCAGATCTCCCTTGTCCACCTCTAAAGTCGTGTTGCAAAGTATTTTCGGCCACGAACCTTCCAAACCAGGGTCTTGGCAGCAATGTTGCTCCAATCTTCCATGCCACACTCGCTTCCAAAATTTGTGTGGCAATCTAACTTATTTTTCATGACCTTGTGCAACTTCATGACTTTGCTAACTCCCAGTTCTAGCTCAACTATGGCTTTAGATTCAGACAACGTGCTAATCTTCTCTCGGCTGGTTAAGTGCTCTGGAATGTTGGTGAAGACCCTAGAGGCCTCCAAAGGTACAAAGGGTTCTGAACAGTTATGAGCTGCACCATCATTATCAGAAGGGTTGTGTGAGTTAACGCCAAGTGGGTGAATGCTTTCAATATGCCAATGAGACAAATGACGGGATATGTCTCTGATTTCGTTAAAGACTGCCTCCAAGAATAGTGCAGAATTTCTGGTAGCCGCACTTGCCATGGTGTCCTGTTCTGCCAGTGTGAATGCCCAAAGACCTGTATCCGCTTTCGAGGGCGAGCCAAAAGCTAAGTGCGATAGGTCCCCCATGGGTGAGATGCTCCCATCCACGGTGGAATGTGTGGGCTGAGTGGGCAAAGCCACCCCCGCTAATGGGTAAGTCAGACCTTGCATCATCCTCATCATGAGACTCCAGCCCCCAAATGTTGACCCCTTCCAGAGGATCCTCCGAATAGTCGACCTCTTCCTCATAGTTACTCATTATTGAAAGGTCAACCCATCCAAAGCCGTGTAGCAACTGTTGGAGGAGACAACAGCCTTTAGAGAATAGAGGTGAAATGATTAATACTGATCCAGCTGACAAGCAGAGGCCTCGGAGCCAGTGATCAGTGTAGATTCCAAATAAATGCCGGGCCCCGATGATGGGTCCGGAGGGGAAGAAGTCAAGGTTCCCTGATCAGTTGCGGCCCCACCAAGTGCATAGGGATGCCAGACCAAAGAAAGAATCCCCCAATCTACTGCCAAAACATGATGTAACCCCAGACAACAGCAACAACGCGTCCCGAGCAAGTCTTTATATTGTGTGAATTGTCTTTATGGTCTCCATTATATTGCTATTCTTTAATTGTTTGCATAAAATGGTTTTACATGCTCTTTCGTGAAATTCTGCTAACATCAACTGAAGAAATATCTTGGATAATGTTGGTATTAGAGGAATATCGGATGAAGTCAAGTATAAGAGCAATATTCTTACTAATGTGAATTGCAAGTGTGAATGATAACCAGGAACAAGCTCAGAAAGCGTGAAGGAAAACTGAATTCTTTTGAACCAGGGATTGGACATGCAACATGAAGGAAAATGGCAGATGGTGATGCCCATACTAAGAATGAGAAAGCTTTCAATAAATATTTCTACAACATGGAAAATAAGGTAGACAAGTTGTTTGTAGATTATGAAAAGAAACTAATAAAGAAGGAAAAGAAGGAAGATAAAGCAGAGGACAATGCTTAAGTAAATCTGGGAAATGGAGGAGAACCTATTGAACCTCCATTTCCATATTCAAGTGAATGTTCTTCTTATTCATAATCACATTCTCATCATTCTAACAAACAACATAGAAATGATTCTAAAAACCCTTTTTTAAGTTGGATGTAAAGTTTGATTTACCTATATGTTTAACAAAAAATCTAATGCAGAATAGCTAAACATTTGGATCAGACAGGTTGAAGTGTATTTCCAAATACAATAGAACAAAGAGGGTGAGGCAGAGATATAGTTGGCATCCCTTCGAATGGAAGGCACAACTCTTGTATGGTTGGAGATCAAACTTTAGAAAGGTACCAAGCATGTGGGAAAACTCCTTTCTGCTAGGTATGAATTTGTTTATGCTTTAAAAGGGCAATTTTTTCCATTGGGATATCAACAAAAATTGATGATATAATGACAAGATTTAAGATAAGGCAAAGGCAACTATGTTCAACATTTCACAAAAGAATTTAGGAAGCAATATTTGGAATTGGGATTTCCTTTAGATTGACCTCATACTTTGATGAAATATATTGGTTCTTTACATAATTATCTTTGACATTCATTTTTATTGTTTGAACCTACTACTGTTGATGTAGATAGTGTGAAAGCCATTCACCTTGAAATCAGGGGACAATATGAACAATAAAACCATGCAAATAAGGAAGCAACAACAAGGAAAAAGGAAGAAAATCCCTCTTGCGCTCATTGTGAGAAAGAAGGGCATGATGAGGAACATTGTTGGAAACTACATCCAAAATTGAAGCCAAAGAAGTATGGTTGAAAAGGGAGGCAAAAGACAGTTTCTACAAACGATGAGAACAAGGCCACAACAAATGGATTTGTAGGTGTTGGACCCATTGGCATAGGATCTAATTTAGGTGATGATATCAATATCACTATTGTTGGGATTATAGGTGATGAAACAATTGACTTGGGTTCTGATTCAGGTGAAGAGATGAATATTACAGTAGGTGTTGTACCAAAGATGAGAAGATCACCAAATATTGCACGATTCCAAGAACTTGAGGAGATAGACAAGAGAATTCAAGCATAGAACTTTGAACTAGGGAGACTTATACAAGAAGCAGAAAAGGGGAAGTAGGGATTGTAGCTTCAGCTACAAGCCATGAAAGAGGCCTTAGAAAAGTTGAAGTGTAGTGAAGGCTTAGTGAAGCCATCCTCACCCACTCCAAAATCGGAAACTTAGTTAAATAATGTCAGTGATTCTTCGATTTCATGTTCTCATTATGATGATGATTTTGATGAATTTTACAATCACACTATACGCATTGGTTCGAAGCTATTGAAGAAGATGGGATATCAAGGAATGATCTTAGGATTTAATGGCCAAGGCATTGTGAATCCCATCCAAGTGATGTAATTATCTCGATATGCAAGATTGAGTTATGTCAGAAAGGAAGAGACATGATAATATTCAAATGAGAAGTCCAAGACAGTGAAATATTTTGAGAACACATCACCACCTTCTAGTGATAGTGAGAATTCCAAAGGAAGAGATAAGGAAAGCTCTCCTCACCAGAGCCACACCAAGGATAACTATTCAAGCAAGAATGTCAAGAAAGTCTGGAGGAAGAAAAGCCATTGAAACCATTGTAAAATGGTATACATCAGAGATCCACATGTTGGAAGCTCCATCTAGTGCTACAACAAAAAAAGGGTAAGGAGCATGAGAAAGCACATGCGAAGGAACCAACCAATGAAGTAGTTTAACAAGGAATCTAACTATAGCAAGAGATCCTGTTATCCTAGTAAGGTAAGAGATGGATAACCTTTTTAAGTATTTGAGTATGACCACCATTGTAAATCACATGTTGCGAAATGTTTGTAAAAGTGATGAAGTGTATAACAACACTTTTGTATGCAACATAGTGATATTTTTCCCTTTAGTTGGATAGAAAAGGATATGGTTTTTTTTGTAAACTTCACCATGAGTTTTATATAAACTCATGGAAATTATGGTCTTGTTTGGAATTTGGCAAGTTGGGCACGTATTGGAAACTATAGATTTACATATGGATACACATGTTGACTTCATCATTCCTAGTTCCAAAGTAAAAGGGTGAAGGAGATGAAAGATGGCCTATCAAAGACATTTGTTATACATATCAAGATTGTAGTATTGTATATACTTTTGGAGGACCAAAAGTGGTTTAGTTGGGAGGAATGATCTAGATGGATCCTGATGGCCAAAAAATTATAGTCATTGGATCAAAGAAAAACTAGGGCCATATCAAAGTGCTCGTTACCAGGACCCCAAGGGTGTAGACACTGCCTCACTCCAAGTTCGTATGCAAAAGTTATACCATATAAAAGCATTTGAAAAACCTGACTAAAGGAAAAAAGTTATCAGACCTCCAAATAAATTTGGTGAGTCGCTACATTTGGTGAAGCTGCCAAATATGGTGGAACCCCTCTATAGTTAGTTGTAGGAAAGATGGCCCAATAGTGTGGGTACAAATGGCCTAATCAAATGTTGCCATATGGAACCCACTTGGTGTCCAAATTGGCCCCCGGGACACCAAGTTAATTGGCTTGAAACAATATAAAACAAACGATGATTTTTTTAAAATTGGTGGTCAGTTTCTTTTAAGTAGGGGCTTGGCAGGAAAAAAATTGGCTAAGGGTTGGCATGTGCTAGTTTGTGAAGCAGAGAGATAGATTGTACTTGTGCAGGAATTGTTTGGATTGAACAAGCATTGTATTTTCTTCTTTAATATTCTATTTAATGCAATATAGATAGTTGGGGTTTTGAGCAGTTGCTTTCCCCAGAAAAATTTGTGTTATGTGTGATTGAGACTCTTCATTTTCTACATAGTGTTTTCATCTATCAATTTTGGTTTCCGCTAATGAGTACAATAGATTCTTGTGTTATGTTTTAGCATATCACATAAGTTGTTGAATCTACATGCAAAACTGTACATGGTATCAGGGCTAAAGACAATATAGAAGAGGAAAATTCAAGTTTGTTGTGTAGGTGAAATCAAAGTTGTAGTTCATACTTCAGAGTCAACAATATGTCATTCTAAGGTTTGAGACATGAGTATGCCCGATAGGGAAACCCAAATTACATAGCTTGGAAGGACGGGAAGGAGATAGTGCTAGAATACAATGGCCTCAAGTAATTAAAGATAATGATAGTCTGAAACCTCCAACATTTCATGCTAAAGATATGGTTGAATGGAGAAAGTGTGTGGCAAAATCAAGAAGGATTGTATTGGAAGGAGTCTAAGATCACATTATCTCGAATCTCCATGGTAAGGATACTCCATTTGAAATATGGAAGGAATTGATGGACCTATTTCAAAATAGCAGCGACCATAGGATGTTGGCACTAAAGGAAAAACTCAGAAAGATCAATATGGAGAAGAGCGACTTAATTCCCAAGTACTTGACCAAGTTCACTCAATGTCGGGATGGGCTTGGAAGTGTTGGGATTATTGTTTCCAAAGATGATCTGGTGAGCCTATGACTTCTAAGACTTCCCAAGAGATGCTACAATTACTAGGACTCTGTTAATGGGAGGGAGAAGCTACCAGAGTGGGAGCGGTTGAGGTCTGACTTTATACAAGAAGAGTTTCAGCGAAACACCAGAGATGGGACCTCTTCCATAGAAGTGGAAGAGGAATTTTCATTAGTCAAGAAAGAAAAGAAAACCAATGGAAAGAAGTCCCAAGGAGAAGCATGTGGCAAGACAAAGGATTTGTCAAACATCAAGTGTTTTCACTGTCACGAGGATGAGCACTATGCCACAAATTTCCCATAGAAGAAAGAAAGCAAGAATGAGCCTACAAAAGCAGCAGTAGATGAAGTACTCGATTCACAATTTGAACTTTATTTCACCCTCATTGAATGCATGACCAACTTTGTAATGGTAAGAATGTGGTATCTCGACAATGGTGCCTCGTTCCATATGACGGGGAATATAGATCTCTTCCGTAACTTTGAGGAGAAAGACTTCAAATAGAAGATAGAGTTTGGATATGATGGGAGGTATAGCATGACAGAAAAAAAAAAAAAATTACTTTTGAGAGGGAATCTGGCTCCCCTCTTAGAATCACAAATGTGATGTATGTTCCAGGACTAAGGAAGAATTTGGTTTTCGTCGTGGTATTCGAAGACCGTGGCTACAATTTGATTTTGAGCAAAGTAAAGGTTTTCCTTAGATGCATCACCACGAGACAAATGAAATAGCTAGATGTGTGAGTCAAGAACTTTGAAAAGATTTGAGGAGCAAGGAAAAAGTTAGAGACTTGGTAGTTGAGAGGGAGCATGAATTATCTTCCAATATTCATCCTCATATTCAACCAGAGAAGCAACCTCAGAATCAACCTCAGTAACTTGTGGAGCAACCACAATTGCAGAAGTAGAGAGGAGACTGAGTGGAGACCTCCAGTAGGGGGAAATTTTGAGCCAAGTGGGTAGAGGGAGCACATGTAGCCAGACCTCTAGGTGAGAGGTGGGGCGATGTGAAGTAATAGTCTCAAGAGTGCATAAATTTTGGTAAGGTCCATTGAGAGGTATTGTCTCATGGATAATTTCCTTGCTACAGGAGCCAACATTACACAATAGCAGGATGGATCGGTGTTAGTTGATACAGTTAGATGTCAAATTGATAGAGGTAGAGACTAATAATAGTCAGATACTAGGGAGCGTAGAGTAGAGTTGGAAGTAATGTAGATGGAGCAATGCAGAGTTAGCAGAAGAACAAAGTTTTCTATAGAAAATGCATTAGATAGTAGCACTCATAGACTCTCATGACAAATGCATCATACTTACTTAGTTTGGAAGCTTTTTTAGTATTAGAAGTTGCGACAGAAAATCTGTAGTAAACTGGTATAGTGTAAAATTCCTTTCTTATTGAGAGGGAGTGTTGAAATTTGCAACAGGAAATGTTAAAAATAGCATCTAGAAATTCTAATTTAATTTGTTCTTCAATTAAATTAGGAATTATATCGAAATGCTATTCTCATAGCAACTTGTAATAGTTAACTAAGTTAATTTGGCATAGTTGGCTTAGGAAATTTGAGTTGGAAGTATATCTAGAGTCATATAGAGTGATCCATAAATTTTAGTGGCCTAAGTTGAGTTCTTTTGAGTTGTAATTAATTAACTCAGTCTAACTAAGTTATAGTCATTTACACTATTTCTAACTGTTGGAGGAAGTATGAGGAGGTCTAATAGTGGGGACGAGCACTAGTGCATCCTCACTTCTACACTAGTTAACTAAAGATTCACTCATAATTAACTCATGCATATCAGTTTAGAGAAAGACCCAGTTGAGATTAGAGTTCAGGGGTAGTGTACTATCAGTTGTATAATTTTCTGAGTTGTATAGATGGTGCATGCAAACAGTTGAGCCTTTATGGTTGGATTGCATAGTCATGGGTGGAGAATTTACCAATTAAATATGGGCTAATTATCTCAAGAATTGTGCAAGGAAGTAGAGCCTTGGTAGGAAACATATTTGGCTAAGTGTTGGCTTCCGCTGGTTTGTGAAGCAGAGAGATAGATTATACTTGTGTAGGAATTGTTTGAGTTGAACAAGCATTGTATTTTATTTTTAGATCTTCTAGTTAATGGAATATAGATAGTCAGGGTTTTGAGGAGTTTCTTTCCTTAGAAACATATTTTTTTATGTGCGATTGAAATTCTTCCTTTTCTGCTTAGTGCTTTCATTGATCAATTGTGGTTTTCGATGATGAGTAGAGTAGATTATTGTCTAATTTTTTAGAATATAACATAAGTTGTTAAATCTACAAGTAAAAATGTACATGGTATCAAAGATGAAGATCATATAGAAGAGGAGAATTCAATTTCATATGCACAACAAAATTCGATTTTGTTGTGCAGATGAAATTGAATTTGCAGTTCATACTTCATAATGAGAAATATGTGATTCTACAATTTGAGACATGAGTATGCCCTAGAGGGAATTTCGAACTACATAGCTTGGAAGGATAGGATGGAGGTAGTGCTGGAAGAAAATAGCCTCAAGGAATTCATAGATCATGATATTCTGAATCCTCCAGCATTTGATGTTGAAGATCTGGTTGAATGGAGAAAGTGTGAGGAAAAAGTGAGAAGAATTATCTTGGAAGGAGTTCGAGATCGCATTGTCTCGAATCACCATGGTAAGGACACTACATTCGCAATGTGGAAGGCATTGATGAACTTGATTCAAAATAGAAATGACCATAGGATGTTGGAATTGAAGGACAAACTCAGAAAGATCAAGATGGAAAAGGGCGACTCAATTCCGAAGGACTTAACCAAGTTCACTCAATATCGCGATGATCTTGGAGGTGTCATGATTACCATTTCCAAATATGATCTAGTGAAGCTAGCACTTCTAGGACTTCCTAATATTTGGCATAGTTACCAGGACTCTATTAAGGGGAGGGAGAAGCTACCAGAGTGGGAGTGATTTTGGTCCGACTTGGTATGCTAAGAAGAGTTTCAGTGGAACATCGAAGATGTGGCATCTTCCAAAGAAGTGTAAGAGTACTTTGCATTAGTCAGCAAAGAAAATAAATCATAGGGAAATAAGTCCCAAGGTGAAGCGAGTGGCAATAAGAAGGAATTTTCAAACATGAAGTGTTTTCATAGTCACGAGTACTAGCACTATGCCACAAATTCCCCACAGAAGAAAACAAGAAAGAGGGAGACTGCAGTAGCAGTAACAGGTGAAGCTTTGGATTCACAATTCAAACTTCATTTCACTTTCATTGCATGCATGGACAAGACAATAATGGGAAGAATGTGGTATCTCGCGAGTGGTTCCTCATTCCATATGATGGGGAATAGTGATTGCTTCAATGACTTTAACGAGAAAGACCTCAAGCACAACATAGAATTTGGAGATGATGGGAGGTATAACACGACTGACCTTAGTACAGTTACCATTCATAGGGAGTCTGGATCCCCTCACAAAGTCACAAATGTGATGTATGTTCTAGGACTAAAGAAGAATCTTATTTCTGTCACGGTATTGGAAGACTGTGGCTAAGATGTGATTTTGAGCAAAGGAAAGGTTTTCCATAGACACATCAACATGGGACAGATGAAAAATCTCGGTGTGCAAGTGAAGAACTAGTATGCACTTGATGTACAAGATGCATGCAAATATTTGAGGAGAAAGGAAAAGGTTAGAGACTTGGTGGTTGAGAGGGAGCATGAATTACCTCTCAACATGTAGCCTCAAATGTAGCCATTGAAGGAACCTTAGAAGTAGCCTCAGCAAGTTGTGGAGAAACCACAATTGCAGAAGTAGAGAGGAGACCAAGTGGAGGCATCCACTTAATAAAAGACCTCTAGTAGGGGGAAATTTCGAGTTAAGTGGGCAGAGGGAGCACATGCAACCATACCTCCAGGTGAGAGGTTGGGCGATGTGAAGTAATAGTCCCAAGAGTGTTAAATTTGGGTAGGATCCATTGTGATTTTCTCTCATGGATCATTTCCTTGCTACGGGAGCTGACGGTGCACGGTAGCAGTATGGATCAATGGTGGTTGATGTAGTCAGATGTCAGAGTGATAGAGGTAGAGACTAATAGCAGTCAGATACTAGGGAGTGCATAGCAGAGTTTACAATAGTGTAGATGGCATAGTGCAGATTCAGCAGAAGCGTAGAGTTTTCAGTAGTTAGTGCAGTAGCTAGTAGTAGTCAAAGACTCTAGTAAATGATGCATCATAGTGATACAGTTTCATAAGTTGTAGTAGAAACAACACTAGAGAGAAGTGTTGCATGTACAACATTCCAAAGGTATCGAATCAGGATAGAGTTGAATTTGTTTCATGTTGAGAGGGAGTGTTGAAATTTGCAACAAGAAATGTATAAAATAACATCTTAAAATTCTAATTCATTTTTTCCTTAAATTAAATTAGGAATTAAATTGAAATACTATTCTCATAGCAACCTGTAATAGTTAACTCAGTGAATTTGACTTAGTTGGATTAGGAAATTCAAGTTTGAAGTATATCTAGAGTCATGTAGAGCGATACCTAAATTTTAAGGGCCGAGGTTGGGTTCTTTTGAGTTGTCATTAATTAACTCAGTCTAACTTAGTTATAGTTAGTTAAACTAGTTCTAATTATTGGAGGAATTAGTAGGAAGTCTAGTAGTGGGAATAGGAACCAATGCATCCTCACTGCCACACAAGTTAAATAAATATTCACTCATAAATAAATCATGCATGTCAGTTCAAAGGAATACCCAGTTGATATTAGAGTTCAGGGGTAGTGTACTATCGGTTGTATAATTTCCTGAGTTGTATAGATGGTGCATTCAATCAGTTGAGGGCCTATGGATGGATTGTGAAGTCATGGGTGGGTAATTTCTGAACTAAATATGGGTTAATTCTCTCATTTTTTTGCATAAGAAGTAGAAGCTTGGTAGGCAACAAATTTGGCTAATTGTTGGATTGTGCTAGTTTTTGAAGCAGAGAGATAGATTGTACTTGTGCAGGAACTGTTCAGGTTGAACAAGAATTGCATTTTATTCTTTAGTATTCTAATAATTGCAACATAGATAGTTGGGTTTTTGAGCAGTTGCTTTTCCCAGAAAAATGTTGTGTTATGTGCGATTAGAATTCTTCCTTTTCGACTTAGTGTTTTCATCGATCAATTTTGGTTTCTACTGATGAGTATAGTAGATTCTTGTGTTATGTTTTAGCATATGACATAAGATGTTGAATATACAAGTAAAAATGTACATGGTATCAGAGCTAAATATAGTATAGAAGAGGAAAATTCAAGTTTGATGTGCAGGTGAAATCGAATTTGCAATTCATACTTCAGAGTCAGCAATATGTCATTCTACGGTTTGAGACTTGAGTATGCCCTAGAGGGCAACTCGAATTACATAGCTTGCAAGGAAAGGAAGGAGATAGTGTTGGAATATAATGGCCTCAAGGAATTAAAGATAATGATATTCTGAAGCCTCCAGCATTTCATGCTAAAGATATGGTTGAATGGAGAAAGTGTGTGGCAAAAGCAAGAAGGATTATCTTCGAAGGAGTTCGAGATCACATTATCTCGAATCGCCACGATAAGGACACTCCATTTGAAATATGGAAGGCATTGATGGACCTATTTCAGAATAGCAGTGACCATAGGATGTTGGCACTAAAGGACAAACTCAGAAAGATCAAGATGAAAAAGGGCGACTCAATTCCAGTGTACTCGACCAAGTTCACTTAATGTCGGGATGAGCTTGGAAGTGTCGAGATTACTGTTGCTGAAGATGATCTGGTGAGCCTAGAAATTCTAGGACTTCCCAAGAGATGGTACAATTACCAGGACTCTATTAATGGGAGGGAGAAGCTACCAGAGTGGGTGCGGTTGTGGTCTGACTTGGTGCAAGAAGAGTTTCAGCAGAACACCAGGGATGGGACCCCTTCCAAAGAAGTGGATGACGAGTTTGCATAATCAAAAAAGAAAATAAAGCCATGGGAAATAAGTCTGAAGGTGAGGCATGGGGCAAGATGAAGGACTTGTTGAATATCAATTGTTTTCACTATCATGAGTACAAGAACTATGCCACAAATTTCCCAGAGAAGAAAGAAAGCAAGAAGGAGCCTACAATAGTAACAGCAGGTGAAGCACTAGATTCAAAATTCGAACTTGAGTTCACTCTCATTGAATGGATGACCAAAATTGTAATGGTAAGAATGAGGTATCTTGACAATGATGCCTCATTCCATATGACAAGGAACAGAGATCTTTTCATTAACTTTGAGGAGAAAGACGTCAAGCAGAACATAGAGTTTGGAGATGTTGGGAGGTATAACATGACCAAAATTGGTACAACTACTTTTCAGAGGGAGTCTCGCTCCCCTCTTAGAATCACAGATGTGATGTATGTTCCAAGACTAAAGAAGAATCTTGTTTCCATCATGGTAATCTAAGACCTTGGCTATGATTTTATTTTTAGAAAAGGAAAGGTTTTCCTTAGAAACATCGCCATGAGACAGATCAAACAACTCGGTGTGCACGTTAAGAACCTATATGCACTTGAGGTACAAGATGCATGCAAAGCTTTGAGGAGAAAGGAAAAGGTTAGAGACATGGTGGTTGAGATGGAGCATGAATTATATCTCAACATGTAGTCTCAGATTCAACCATAAAAGCAACCTTAGAAGAAACCTCAGCAAGTTGTGGAGAAACCATAATTACCGAAGTAGATAGGAGACATCCACTCAAGAAGAGACCTCTAGTAGTGGGAAATTTCGAGCCAAGTGGGTGGAGGGAGCACATGAAACCAGACCTCTAGGTGAGAGGTGGGGCAATGTGAAGTAATAGTCCCAAGAGTGCATAAATTTTGGTAAGGTCCATTGAGATGTTTGTCTCATGGATAATTTCCTTACTACAGGAGCCCAGAGGACACAGTAGAAGGATGGACCAGTGGTGTTTCACATAGTTAGATTTCAAATTGACAGAGGTAGAGACTAACAACAGTAAGATACTGGGGAGTGCAGAGCAAATTTTGTAGTAGTGTAGATGGCACAATGCAGAGCCAGTAGAAGAACAAAGTTTTATGTAGACATTGCATTAGCTAATTTCAGTCATAGACTCTCATGACAAATGCATCATACTTACTCAGTTTGGCTTTTTCAGTATCAAAAGTTGTAGTAGAAAATCGGTACCAAATTGGTATAGTGTTGAATTCCTTTATTATTGAGAGGGAGTGTTGAAATCTACAACAAGAAATTTTAAAAATAGCATCTAGAAATTCTAATTTAATTTTTCCTTGAATTAAATTAGGAATTAAATCGAAATGATATTCTCATAGCAACTTGTAATAATTAACTAAGTTAATTTGACATATTTGGCATAGGAAATTCTAGTTGGAAGTATATATAGATTCATATAGAGTGATCCCTACATTTTAGAGGCACAAGTTGAGTTCTTTTGAGTTGTAATTAATTAACTCAATCTAACTAAGTTATAGTCAGTTAAACTAGTTATCACTGTTGGAGGGACTAGTAGGAGGTTTAATAGTTGGGACGAGCACCAGTGCATCCTCATTGCCACACTAGTTAACTAAATATTCACTCATAATTAACTCATGCATGTTAGTTCAAAAGAAGACCTAGTTGAGATTAGAGTTCAAGGGTAGTGTACTATAAGTTGTATAATTTTTCGAGTTGTATAGATGGTGCATGAAATTAGTTGAGGGTCTATGGATGGATTGCACCGTCATGGGTGGAGAATTTCCTAATTAAATATAGGCTAATTCTATCAAGAATTGTGGAAGGAAGTAGGGGCTTGGTAGAAGACATTTGGCTAAGTTTTGGCTTCAGCTAGTTTGTGAAGAAGAGAGATAGATTGTACTTATGCAGGAATTGTTCGGGTTGAACATGCATTGTAATTTCTTCTAGTTAATGCAATATAGGTAGTTGGGGGTTTGAGTAGGTTCTTTCCCTAGAAAAAATGTTGTGTTATGTGTGATTGAAATTCTTTCTTTTCTACATAGTGTTTTCATTGATCAATTTTTGTTTCCGCTAATGAGTAGAGTAGATTCGTGTCTTATGTTTTAGCATATCACATAAGTTGTTGAATCTACAAGTAAAATTGTACATGGTACCAAAGCTAAAGACAATATAGAAGAGGAAAATTCAAGTTTGTTTTGCAAGTGAAATCATATTTTCATTTCATACTTCAGAGTTAGTAATATGTCATTCTATGGTTTGAGACTTGAGTATGCCCTTGAGGGTAGCTCAAATTACATAGCTTGGGAGGATAAGAAGGAGGTATTGCTAGAATACAATGTCCTAAAGTAATTAAAGATCATGGTATTATGAAGCCTCTAACATATGATGCTAAATATATGGTTGAATGGAGAAAGTGTGTAGCAAAATTGAGAAGGATTATCTTGGAAGGCGTTCAAGATCACATTATCTCGAATCTCCATGGTAAGGACACTGCATTTGAAATATGGAAGGCATTGATGGACCTATTTAAAAATAGCAGTGACCATAGGATTTTGGCACCAAAGGACAAACTCAAAAAGATCAAGATGGAGAAGGGTGACTCAATTTCGAAGTACTTGACCAAGCTCACTCAGTGTCAGGATTACTATTACCGAAGATGATCTGGTGAGAATAGCACTTCTAGGGCTTCCCAAGAGATGATACAATTACTAGGACTATGCTAATGGGAGGGAGAAGCTACCAAAGTGGGAGTGGTTGTGGTCCGACTTGGTACAAGAAGAGTTTTAATAGAAAATTGGAGATGAAACCTCTTCTAAAGAATTGGAAGAGGACTTTCCATTAGTCAAAAAAGAAAAGAAAGAAAAGGGAAATATATCCAAAGGTGAGGCATGTGGCAAGACAAAGGACTTGTTGAACACCAAGTGTTTTCACTATCACGAGTGCAGGTGCTATTCCATGAATTTCCCATAGAAGAAAGAAAGCAAAAAGGAGCCTGCAGTAGTAGCAGCAGGTGAAGCATTGGATTCACAATTTGAACGTAATTTAACTCTCATTTAATGCATGTCCAACACTATAATGGTAAGAATGTGGTATCTCAACAATGGTGCCTTGTTCCATATGACGCGGAATAGAGATATCTTCATTAACTTTGAGGAAAAAGGCCTCAAGCACAACATAGAGTTTCGAGATGATGGGAGGTATAGCTTAACCAAAATCAGTACAGTTACATTTTAGAGGGAGTCTAGCTCCCCTCTCAGAATCACTGATGTGTTGTATGTTCTAGGATTGAAGAAGAATCTTGTTTCCATGGCAGTATTGGAAGACCATGGCTACGATGTGATTTTGAACGAAGGAAATGTTTTGCTTAGACACATTGGCACGTGACATATGAAATAACTCAGTGTGCAGTTGAGGTACAAGATGCATGCAAAGATTTGAGGAGCAAGGAAAATCTTAGAGACTTGGTTGTTGAGAGGGAGCATCAATTATCTCTCAACATGCATCCTCAGATAGAACTATAGAAGGAACCTCAGAAGGAACCTTAGCAAGTTGTGGGGCAACCACAATTTCAGAAGTAGAGAGGAAAATGAGTGGATAAATAGACTCAAGCAGAGATGTCCAGTAGGGGAAAATTTCGAGCCAAGTGGGTAGAGGGAGCACATGCAACCATCCCTCTAGGTGAGAGGTGGGGCGATGTGATGTAATAGTCCCAAGAGTGCAGAAATTTGGGTAAGGTCCATTGAGATGTTTCATCTCATGGATCATTTCCTTACTACAGGAGCCCATAGTACGTAGTAGGAAGATGGATCAGTGGTAGTTGAAATAGTTAGATGTCAAAGTGCTAGAGACAGAGACTAACAATAGCCATATAATAGGGAGTACAGATCAGAGTTAGCAGTAGTGTAGATGGAACAATGCACAGTCAGTAGAAGCACACAATTTTTAGTAGATAATGCATTAGCTAGTAGTAGTCATAAAATTTCATGACAGATGCATCATACTGATTTAGTTTGGATGCTTTTCAGTATTAGAAGCTGGAGTAGCAAATTGGTACTAAATCGGTATAGTGTTGAATTCCTCTCTTGTTGAGAGGAACTGTTGAAATTTGAAACAAGAAATGTTAAAAATAGCATCTAGAAATTCTAATTTAATTTGTCCTTGAATTAAATTAGGAACTAAATCGAAATGCTATTCTCATAGCAACTTGTAATAGTTCACTTAGTTAATTTGACTTAGTTGGTTTAGGAAATTCGAGTTGGAAGTATATCTAGAGTCATATAGAGTGATCCCTAAATTTTAGAGGCCCAAGTTGAGTTATTATGAGTTGGAAGTATATCTAGAGTCTAACTGTTGGAGGAACTAGTAGGTGGTCTAGTAGTGGGGACGAGCACCAGTGCATCCTCACTGCTGCACCAGTTAACTAAAGATTCACTCATGAATAACTCATGCATGTCAGTTCAGAGGAAGACCCAATTGAGATTAGAGTTCAAGGGTAGTGTACTATTGCTTGTATAATTTTCCTAGTTGTATAGATGGTGTATGCAATTATTTGAGGGTGTATGGATGGATTGCGCAGTCATGGGTGGAAAATTGCCCAATTAAATATGGGCTAATTCTCTTAAGAATTGTGTGAGGAAGTAAGGGCTTGACAGGCAACAAATTTGGCTAAGTGTTGGCTTCAGCTAGTTTGTGAAGCAGAGAGATATATTGTATTTGTGCAGGAATTGTTCAAGTTGGACAAGAATTGTATTTTCTTCTTAGATATTCTACTTAATGCAATATATATTGTCATGGTTTTGTGTAGTTTCTTTCCCAAAGAAATTATTTTGTTATGTGTGATTGAAATTCTTGCTTTTCTACTTAGAGTTTTCATTGATCAATTTTGGTTTTCGCTGATGAGTAGAGTAGATTCTTGTCTTATTTTTTAGCATATCATATAAGTCGTTGAATATACAAGTAAAAATGTACATGGTATCAAAGCTGAAGATAGTATAGAAGAGGAGAATTTGAGTTTGTGGAGAAGCCACAATTGGAGAAGTAGAGAGGAGATCAATTGGAGACATCCACTCAAGCAGAGACCTCTAGTAGGGAGAAATTTTAAGCCAAATGGGCAGATGGAGCACATGCAACCATAGTTCTAGGTGAGAGGTGGGGCGATGTGAAGTAATAGTTGCAAGAGTGGAGAAATTTGGGTGGGTTCCATTGAGATGTTTTTTCTCATGGATAATTTCCTTGCTACAGGAGCCCATAGTACATAGTAGCAGGATGGATCAGTGGTGTTTGGTGTAGTAAGATGTCAGAGTGACAGAGGCAAAGACTAGCAGCAGTCAGATACTAGAGAGCATAGAGCAAAGTTGGCACCAATATAGAAGGCACAGTACAGAGTCAGTAGAAATGAAAAGTTTTTAGTAGACAATGCAGTAGCTAGTATTAGTTAGAGACTCTGGTGACAAATGCATCATACTGATTCAGTTTGGATTCTTTTTCAATATCGGAAGTTGCAGTAGCAACAACACTAGGGAGAAGTGTTTCATGCAGAACATTCCAAAGTTACCGGACCGGGATAGAGCTGAATTCCTTTCTTGTTGAGAGGGAGTGTTGAAATTTGCAACAAGAAATGTTAAAAATAACATCTAGAAATTCTAATTTAATTTTCCCTTGAATTACATTAGGAAATAAATCGAAATTCTATTCTCATAAAAACTTGTAATATTTAACTAAGTCAATTTGACTTAGTTGGCTTAGGAAATTCGAGTTGTAAGTCTATCTAGATTCATGTAGAGTGATTCCTAAATTTTAGGGGCCCAGGTTGAGTTCTTTTGAGTTGTAATTAATTAACTCAGTATAACTAAGTTGTAGTCAGTTAAACTAGGTCTAATTGTTGGAGGAACTAGTAGCAGGTATAGTAGTGGGGACGGGCACCTTTCATCCTCATTTCTGCACTAGTTAACTAAATATTCACTCATAAATGGCTCATACATGTCAGTTTAGAGGAATACCTAGTTAAGATTATAGTTCAGGGGCAGTGTACTATAAGTTGTATACTTTTTCAAGTTGTACATATGGTGCATGTAATCAGCTGAGGGCCTATGGATGTATTGCGTATTCATAGGTGGAGAATTCCACAATTAAATATGGTATAATTCTCTTAGGAATTTCTCAAGGAAATATGGGCTTGGTAGGAAACAAATTTGGCTAGGTTTTGACTTGAGTTGGTTTGTGAAGCAAAGAGATAGATTGTACTTGTTCAAGAATTATTTAGGTTGAACAAGCATTTTATTTTCTTCTTAGATATTGTGGTTAATATAATATAGATAGTCGAGGTTTCGACTAGTTACATTCCCTAGTAAAATATTGTATTATGTTTGATTCAAATTCTTTCTTTTCTGCTTAGTGTTTTCATCGATCAATTTTGGTTTCCACCTATGGGTAGAGTAGATTATTGTCTTATGTTTTATCACATAACCTAAGCTATTGAATCTACAAGTAAAACTCTACAGCACTAACACTTCCCATAGTATCCAATGCTACATATTCTCAACTCCACCAACATTAAGAGGTGATATCCCTAACTCTTTCACCTGATACTTTTGTTTCTTATATCATAAAAATTGTTGGGTTTTCCTATTTAACCTAGTATTTAATATATCTCTTCTTACCACTATTGTTGAGGCATCAGATGTTCCAAGAGATGATTTTCATTGAGTGGAATGCTCAAGCGGGGAAACACATTTGACAACATTGTCATTTATCCAGTATTAACCAAGTGTTATCAAGCTATCTTGATCAAATTCTTGTTCACTTTTTGCCCATTTTTTTGAATTCATTGTGAGAAGGAGATTCCCCTTTCCAATTTCTGTATGTATCCCTAGACCCTTACCAGGAAATCCTAGCTCCTGAATGGATTCCTATAGCTAGTATTTCACTCTTAAGTAGATATGGTGGTATTATACTTTTGGATGCTCTAGGATCATACTAGGATCTTTGTTTTTCCATTACTCAATTAAATTTAGAAATATTTTCTCATCTATGATCAATATCTGTATATGCTCCTCTACATCTATTCTTGCCATGTCTGGCATAAGTACCTTTTCTTAGGTTGGGACTTCTAGTGACGTTTAAAGAGTCTTCCTTTTAGGTTAGGCTTTGGGCTACGTTTCCTATATATTTAGGTCTAGATTCATGAGATCCTCTGATAGATTTAGTTCTGCATCTTGATTTGTGGGCATCAAGTATTTATTTCTGGTTTGTATTGCAGTTTCTTTGGTTGAGCAGAATGGTTCCTAGGGTTTCTTCTTTTGATTTTTTCTCCTTAAAAACCCTCTAGATTTGTTACTTGGGTTTCCTTATGAGCTTCCTCCTAATGTATTAGAAATTCCTTGTATAAATGGCCAAATTCATGCCATATTCAACAATGAAAATGAACATTTTCATAATCTACATGTGTACATGTTGACGCGTCATGTATAGCGCTGGGAGAAATACTGACACAGGCTAGTGGAGAAGGTTTGAACCATCCTATCACATTTCCAACCCAAATATTATCCAAATCAGAGAAGAACTATTCCACCATTGAGCGTGAAGGGCTAGCTATGGTGGATGCACTCCAAAAGTATAGGCAATACTTGCGCAGAGGCCATTTTAAGATGTATATAGATCACTCCGCGTTGAAGTACCTAGTCAGTAAGTCTGTGTTGGGGGGGAGAATCTATAGGTGGGTCTTATTATTCCAGGAGTATGATTTTGAAGTTATTATGAAGCTTGGATGACTGAACATGGGACCAGGCCATCTACCGTGCATTGATGTAGGGGAAGAGCCCACTAATTTGGAAGAGGGATTGCTTGGCGTGAAACTATTTGTAGTGCGCATCACATATGGTCATTTTGAGGATATAATACATTTATTAATGATACGAATTGCTTTGGAAGGATACACTATCTAGCAAAAGAAGGAATTAGTGGTGCGCACAACAGATTTCTCTGTCATTATTGGGCATTTGCACAATATGGGGACTGATGAGCTATTGTGATGGTATGTACCAGAGTTCAAAAGAAGCAGCATCCTTGCGGACACTCATGGGGGTGCTGCAGGAGGACATTATGCAGGAAGAGAAACCACGCAGAAGATTTTACGCACACGGTTGTAGTGGCAAACCCTCCATTAAGACTCAAAAGCATATTACAAGGCGTGTTATGTGTGTCAAACGAATGGAAGACCATTGCGAAGGGATGAGATGCCCTTGAATCCACAAATGACATTGCCACCCTTTAGGAAGTGGGTGATAGATTTTATGTGACCCATTCAGCCCCAAGGAAAGATGGGAGCGATGTACATTATCACCATGATGGAGTATTTGAATCGTTGGGTAGAGGCACAATGGGTGAAGCATTGCACAGGCGCGACTACTGCAAAGTTCCTATTTGAGCATGTATTGATGCAATTTGGCTATCCAAAGATCTTTATGAGTGATCATGGTACACACTTCCTGAATGAGACGATCAGCACACTGATGGAGGAATTTCAGTTATACCACCAGAAGAGCATGCCTTATCACCCGCAACCTAACAGGACGGCGGAAGCATTCAACAAAGTGCTCGAAAATGCATTGACCAAGGTTTGCAATGCTTAGTGAAGTGATTGGGACCTATGGATACCTCTAGTATTATGGGGTCATTGAACAACATGCAAGAAGTTGATTGGAAAAACACCCTTTAGGATTGTCTATGGGGTTGAAGTGGTAATTCCTATGGAATACAACATGCCTAGTCTTCACATAACAACGCTCACAGGTATGACAGATCACGAAGCCCTGGAGGAAAGGCTCACACAGCTGGATGAGATAGAAGAAGAGAGATTTTTTGCTAGATTTCACCAGCAGGACCAAAAGCATTGCAAAAAGGCATCGCATGATCGACACATTAAGATATGCTCATTTAAGGTAAATGACCTGGTTTTGCTATATGATAGTAGGTTTGATAAATTTCCAGGGAAATTCTGGATGCGGTGGTTAGGTACCTATTTTATTAAGGATATTATCGATGGAGGAGCGGTACATTTGGTCAAATTGAATGGAGAACCCTTCCCCAGAAAGGTCAATGGTAGTCACTTGATGTTATACACCGACGGTTTGGCCATGTGACTAAATGAAGGTACATAGTCTTAGCGCTACAGGCAGCTGAAAGGAGGCGCAGGACTATAAACAAAATTCCCTGGGTTGGGTAGTTGTGAGATTGGAAGATGGTGCAAAGAAAGGGAGTGCCACTGGGTCCTCGGCAACACAAAGGGAGCTACGCTACCCAGGGAAAAATCATGCAAGTCGGCCGGAAAGTGACCAAGATGGTCACTGTTCATCAAAAGATGGTAGAAATAAGGCCAAATGGAGTGGGCGACCAACATTTAAGATGAAATTTATGGCTTAGATCCTTGAAAATCTGCCGCCAAATCAGAATTAATGAACTGATTTGGGGGGAATGGTAGGATTTGAATTCAAAATGCCCTATAAATTACAAGTGGCTATCTAGCAAGAAACACTTGGCATTTTAAGAATTCAGTTGTTGAGCTCTCTGACACCTATGAATCATGAGCAATACAAGCTTTTGATAGCTTCTCAGGTATTTGAGACTTTGTCGATGGACACACAATAATTCTTGCATAAGATCATGTCTGTGCCCCCAGAAGTAATCAATACCAAGTAGTAGAGGAACTGGCACAGGAAACGGACATAGAAGTAGACGTAGCTACTCTAGAAGTAGCTGAAGTATTGGCGGAGGTCCTTAAATCCCTGAGAATGCCAAGACCGAAGCTAACACCAACCAAGGAAACTGTGAAGGACAAGAAAGGCAAGCAACCTCCCATACCGGTGCATGCCTCACGAAGGCAAAACCCACCAAAGCCCACTACACAAGAGAAAGGCAAGGTTGTAAACCTAGAAGCTGAGGAGGAAGATATCAAAGACATCCCACTAGATGATGAGGATGTAGGAATGGAAGTAGAGGAGGTTGAAACCCAGGGTGCAGACCCTATTACACAGTTGTTGGAGTATGTACCTCCATGCAAGCCTAAGTCTAAGGTCCCAATGGAAATTGATGAGAGTAAGAATCCCTTGCAAACCCCTCTGCTACTAGATGAAATTTCTTTCGATGGTCCACATTTGGCACGGGTGTTGATGTTGAAGCTTGAATATTGGGACTTGGTGGACCACGGGAAGTTCCCACACCTGGTGATCGAGAAGCTGATGCGCCACATCATAGAAACAAATACAGGAATGACCACCTTGGAGCCATGGAGGTGGCTCAAGGGGTTAGAGTAGGCATGGTTGTTGAACTTGCTTTGGGTGTCGCACTATAAATGCACCTCGGTGATAGTTTTATTCATCAAGTAGCTGTCGTTCTTGGTGCATGATGGGTGTATGTGGCGGGAGGAGCCAATACCCATCATGGATATGTTGATTCATTGGATAACGCACCTGTCGTATACATGCGAGAATCCAGTGACGATCTTTGGCGCCAAGGGTGGCAAGCAGGCTCTCACAAAGTCAATGAAGGAGAAATTCAAGCTGGTGAAGGACCTACACAGGTACGCTATCTCCAGCATCTACGACCCCGTTGTGAAGGTAGCAACATAGATCATTATAGGGAAGGTGATGTGGAAGTGTCATGCCGACGAGGTATTGGTGCCTGTCATCATACTCACACAATAGTGTGCGGAAGGAGTTTGTTTTAACTAGTCGAACTACCTTCATGGAGAGTTCCTAGAGAACTGCCATGAAGCACAAGAGCAAATCAAGGAATTCCACTATGCATGGCTCTTGCTGTCAATTGTGTTGGTAACATGGGAGATACCAAAGGAGAGCTAATTCCCATCGGTCACACCAGACCTTCCAAAAGAAACGAAGTATGCTTTATTGTGGGTGACCAAGGATGCGCAACAAGTTCGAGACAACAAGATCTTCTAGATCTTGATGGAAATGAATATCAGGATGGCCATCAATCGCAAGTCGTGATTGTCACCCATAGTGTACGCTAACCAGCAGAGCTATGCCAAGTTTAAAGCTGATTCTCATCGAGTATCTATCATGGTGCGAAAGGACCTTGCGTAGAAGTGGTACGACTTGTTATACCTAGCAACAAATGACGTCATCAATGCAGTGCTCAATCAATGGCCAACAGAGTGGCACACTACCACAGAATTGGTGGTGGGTGGTGTTAGCACCTAAATCTGCGTTAGGCTGAAAGAAGGAAAAGTTCAGGGTAACCACAAATCATGCTCAGTCTGGTAGCTAGCCCTACCAGAATAGGAGAGGGCTCTCTTTGTGTCACACTTAGTGAATAAATAAAGAATATGGTCTGAGATGACTTACAATTAATGTTGATTTTAGGCTAGGTAAATAAATATGGAAACAAGAGGCAATTTTTGATAAATGACTGAGTTTTCTAGGATGTATGGGACCAAAGAACATCATGAGCAGAGAATTTAACACAAAGGCACAGATTACTTCATGAAGCAAGACAGGCAAAAAGTCTAGCAATTAAATTTGAAATAATGCGAGATGGAAAGATTATTTAGGAGGGTGAAAAGGGCATAAATACATGAATTCTTTTCAACAGAAGTAGAACACAGAACGTGAAACTTTCCCAAAGGTAGAGCAATAAACATGAATTCTACCTTTTCTTACTTAGAAACTTTCACTGGAAATGAATATGAATGAACTGTGAAACATAACGAAATACATATGAAACAGAAAGAAAATACATTTGCTAAACTCACACCACATGAATCTCATGAACCAAAGCCACTGCCTTTCATTAATTCTCTGTCAAAATGTACAATGAGTAACTGAGTTTCTCTCCCATAGTCTCCCAAAAATTAAAACCAACCCTTTTCAAATGGTTCTTCATACAATAAATAGACTTTAACATTAGGAAATCAAACGACCCAAAGTTGGGGAGTTTTTTAAATCATTACAAACTGGGAATGGAAAGCCAACCATTAGTGACAGGTGAAGCGTTACAAAAATGACAAAATTGTAGCGTAGATTTTTGGGTGACTGCTCGCCTTCCTTTTTCCACTTGGATAGAATCCAACCTTTAGTGAAAATAATTTTTAAACTTTGCCTTAGGTGCCAAGAAAAATGTAGTGTAAATGAGCGAGCCCACTTGGAGAAAATCGCAAATCGAAATTTCGCGGAGCGGAAGTGATTTTGGCCTTTGGGTCTCTATGCGCTACGCCCAAAAATATATGCATTGTACCACTTTGGAGGTAGTTTTGAGGTACTTTACGAAGTCCAAATTATTCCCAAGTGTGCTTGTTAGAAAGCCATGCCTATCTACTTTCCAACACAAGTGAAATTTCTGAATTTTTTGCTCATTTTCACCTCCAAAAATTCAGTCTCCCAAGACTGCTTCCTGTGTGTCAAAATAGGGGCAGAGAGGTCATTTTTTTAGTGTTTTTCACCTCCTGAGGATTCAAACTTGCCCAAACTTCTCGGCCATGCACCAAAAGTCATGATTTTTCATGCAAAATCCAAAAATATAATTTTTTTTCCATTTAGAGCTCCGTAGCATAAGCGCGCACCAGTGGCACGGTGCACAGGGAGAAAAACCCTATTTGTGCACAAAAAATTGTCAAAAGACCAAAAATGCCCCAATTTTTTTGGAAATTTGGGCTGGAGCTTCTCCATGAAGTTCCATGCTGGGCCAAAGAGGCTTCATCCAAGATTTGGAGTCGATCTTTCTCTTTTTTCCTCTTTTGTCCTTTTGTCGCTCTCCTCAATTTCGCCTTCAAATTCCTTATCCGAGCCTTCGAACTCATGTTTTGTGCCCTGTAGTGATAAACCATATGCCTCAATAATTTTTTGTCCTTGTCGGCCTTATCTAGCAGTCTCTCAAGGTGGATGTTGATCCGCTCGAGCCAAGACTCTCGGTCATTATTAATCTTTTGCTCTAATGGAGTGAGCTCAATCCTCCTCTGTTGGGCAGATCGGCGATTCTCGCAGATGTTTTGTAGCTCCATGATCTCCTGCTGGTCTTCGAGTTGTTTATTCCTCTACTCCAAGTACCTGATAATCCACTTAGTCCTCTCCAAATTGAGAGACAAGGCTTGGATCTCTGTTTGCTACTCCTGGATGGTCCTTCTAAGTTTGGCACTCTCCACATCTGTATCATCATCATGAATGAGAATGAAGTCAACCTATCGTTCACCTGATGGCCCCTCGTCATGCATGGGCAACCTGATGTGATAAGCATATAAATGAGAAAACCTCCCCTCACAACTGAAATATTTCATGATTAACTTCATTAGTGGAGCATATTCATCTTTCAGATATCAGAATGGAAAGACTCTTTTGAGTTGCCTCAAGAAACCAACTTTAATGTATGGCTCATAATGTTGCTGATCAACCTTCTGTTTCTTGTGCCATGGTTCTCCAACGTTCGGTATGCTAGCTGCTAATGAAACAGATTCAGGTGTAAGTGTGAAGGTGACACCAGCTAAGATAGCGTGATCTCCATGTAAGTGAAGCACAAAAGGATGAGCCAACTCATGGTGAAATTAAACACTATCCACCTTCTGAAAAAACTCAAAACATGACAGATGCTGGAAACATGACATAGCAAGAGGCCGACCTGCAATTTTGTAAGGCTGGTCGGTTCTTCCCTTACATGTTTTCCGCTTTTATGAGGTCTCTGTGGAGCCTGTTCTTCCAAGGATGAGTCACTTTGGGTTTCCATTTCATACCCTGATGAATGCTCAGATGCCATGATTGTTGTACCAAATTCCTTGAAGAAAAGATGTTGCTGTATATGGACTGTGCTTGGACTACCCTTTAATGATGTATGAAACTCTGTGTTGTTATGAATTCTGCCACCAAGGGGAACAATGAAAAAGGGATTTTTAGGAAGGGGAATAATATGAAGGGATTAGGGATTATGGGGAGAAATTTTGTTTAGGGACATGTAGGAGGGTTTGGGATTTTATAAGGTAGGATATTGGGGTTTTACATTTGACAAATGAGTGGAGGGGATAGGGAATAAGATTTTAGTAATGTTTTAGGGTAGAGAAAAATGGGAAAAATGGAATAGGGGGGAAGGGGACGATGAAAAGAAAGGAAAGATGAGAGGGATGAGGAACCTTGGCATCAACACAATGAATTTGCGACCCTAACATCAATGGTTTTGATGACTTCAAGTGGTAGGGTTTAAGAGTTTTTATTGCAACTATAAATGGCCATAAACCATCATCATATTCACAAAAATGGATCAGCAACCGAGATGTTGACCCTACCTAGCAATTTCAAGGGATTCAAAGGCGATTTGTTGCAATTTGGAGCAAAATCGGGCCTTTATGGGTGTGTGCCGTGTAGCATACCCAGTGTGCCGTGTCATTTGTGTGTGTCGCGCTTGTGTTTTTTTAACACTGTGTGGTCATGCCCAGTGCACTGCGCTCCCTCAGTGTGCCATGCCCCTCTGCCTATGTGCCGTGCCTGTCAAAACACCTCCAACCTCACCCAAAACACGTGCTAGCTCTCACAATCACTTTGAAATGCTTCTCTCTAACCTTGATGTGCAAAATGACATTGATTTATTATGAAAAATCTATATAAAGACATTGGAGTCATGGTTTCTATTTTTGTTTCTTCAAAACCCACTTTGGTAACGTTTTGTTTTGGCACTTTTTCCTTGATTTAATTCAACTCTGTATTTCACTTTTCCCTTTTGGAATTTTAGCTAAAATGATGAAATTTTTGGCACTTTTTTACAGGGGTTGCTGACATGGCATTTGGTCAAGGAAACCATGACTGTGCCTAGAGAGATCAACTGGAAAATTTTTGAAAATTATCACAAATGACACACTATTTGACTTTTCTTCAAAATAGAGTTTTGAAGAACAGTCGTCATCTGTCAACATGACGATGAAAATCTTTAAATCACAACTTTGTAAGCGCCTCCCTCTAGCCTGCATGGCTTTATTGGACATGGTTGAAGACCAAATTGACTAATCCCTAGACCTAATGACTGAAATGACTCTTGCCCATTAAAATATCAAACATTGATTGTCATGGACTTTAATAAACATTTATGGAAAGACCTAAGCCAGCAGGTTCTAGGCATGAGGGGTAAGGGGTAATGACTAAAAAGACCCTCCCGTCAGATTATGGCGTGCCGCTAACGAAATGCAGCTGAGTGGATGGAGCGAGACACCTAAAAATGAAATGCAGAAAGAGTTTTGATCTTTGATGGAGGACTGACAAGACCGAATCTAACATTGGCTCCAATAGGGATGGTAGCTCCAGCTCCTTGGAGGTGCCAAGAACTGAAGATATTTGGGAGAGCAGACAGTGCCTTCGTCTATTAGGCTATGGAGTCAAAACATGGAAACTGACATTATGCAGATGGATTCTGACTGAAGACTCAAACTGAAAACCATAATAAAACTAGACATGACTAAATCCTAACTAACAAACTAGAAAGATGATCATATTTGAGCTTATTCCGCAAACCTACCCTAATTACTCTTTCCACAACCTGGTCAAGTGAGATGGAATAGCCAATGCAAGCAGGTAAGCATTATGGCTGATATTTGATTTCTTCCCAAATGCTTTCTGATGCGCAGGAAAAGGGAAGAATCGAAAGGCAACTCGCATGGAAACTTGGAATCAAGTTCATTGCTGACAAAATTGCAAAGCATGAATTGGCTAGATGACTTCAAGAATACTACCAAAAGGATCTTCATAAGCATCGCCATTTATTTCCATTAACACGTTACTGCTTTGGTCCAAGTAATCTTCATAGTTGGATATTAAACTTTTCCTCACATATGCACTGTCTTTCTCTGATGACTGCAGCAAGCGGTCAAAAGGATCCTGAATTTCATGAAGAACCAAACTCTGTTGTTGATTCCAAACAGAACCAAAGCCTCCTTTATCAATCTCCTCAAATGATTGCAAACTTTGGTATGGGCTATGAAATGAACAATATGTTAAACAAGAAAATGAAGGTGACCCTTGAAACAGATGATTATCAACATTCTCTTTTGTCGCATAGTTAGCTGATGAAGAAGAATTTTTACAGCAAACAAAATCTAACAAATGAGCAAAAGGATCATTAAAAACTTGAGGAGATTGTTGCGATGTATCTATTGAAACTGTATGACATCCTATTGGTTGTTCATCTTTTTCGTTAGAGACATTACGAAGATTTTTCCTTATAAATTGAAATGCTTCATAACAAAAGGGTATAGAATCCTCTTGCATCATTAAATCATGTATTTCAGCTGCCTCACCTTCATCTGTAATCTGACCTTGAATTGTGTTTGGTGGCTGCAAATCTCGTTCTGTATCCAAAATGATTTCAGCAATCATTTCAGGGGAATATTTCTTATTAACGACCTGCTCAAAAATTTCGCCATATGTCTCATCCTCAACATTAAAACTGAGAGATTGTTGATTTCCTACAAGCTTTTCATTTGAAGATTTACTATGCAATTTACCCCGCAAAAAGTGAAATGATTCAAAACAAAAATGTGAGGAATCTGCTTGTATCATTTGATCATATATGCCAGCGTCTATGTCTTCATGTGCAACTTGACTATTAATGGCATTTGGGGGCTGAAACTCTGAATATAAGAAGTCTGGAACAAATTTTTCATCGCCCTCAAGAGGATCCAAATCAAGATTTGTCGATAGCTGATGTCTAATTGCATGGAAATTATCTCTGATGAATTGACATGAATCAAAGCAAAAAGACAAAGATCCTTCAGTTACTTCAAAATCTGCTGCACTTTCCTCATCGTTTCCATAGCTAATATGCATTGGTTGATCACTGAACTCGAGCTGCTGTAAGAGAACTTCCTCATCCCACAAACTAGCTGCTGATTTGTCTACAAGATTAGCTTATGTTTGGAGAGCATAATCATCATCATCATACTGATCAAACTGAGGCAACACATCGTCAAGCATACATGTCATATCAGCAGGTCTTTCTTCTCCAAGACGATCTACAAAACAATCCTTATGACTACTGAGATAAGAAACAAAATGTTTTGGATCAATCACTTGTTCATAAATGTCATTTTCATCTTTTACAATCATTTTCCTCACCATCTCTTCTATTACACTCACCAAAATGTCAAGCTTTTCCTCTGAAGGTGTAGTTTTCTCTGGATCCACGTTTTTCATCTCTTCTTCTTTCAACCTTGCCCTTCTGATTAGCAAATGAGCCTCTACATTTACTGCATTGTTTTGCATCTCTTCAGGTGTTGTGACATTCTTTTCTCTCAGCTGAAACTCCATTTCTGGATCAAAGGCACCTGGGTAGTGCAAGAGAGAAGATCCAGGAGAGGTTCTTATATCAACCAGCATTGAATAATAAACTTGATTAAATATGGCTGAAAACTATTGTACTGTCTCCCCTAGCAGTCTTTTAGCTAATTATACTCTTCTAAGATAAGAAAATGGTTTTGTCTGATCCTCCACCTGTCAAGAAAAACTTTGATGAACTGTTGTAAATCAGTGATGCTCGCATCACGCAGGGCTTTGAACCAACTCTTGACTTTCCCTTGAAAAGAAAGAGCAAAAAGCCTTATACTGACATCTTCTTCATCAATTTCAAAAAGGTCTAGAAATGTCTCAACATTCTGCACGTGTTGCTCAGCATTGACATTCTTACATTCACCATCAAATCTTGGCAAGTATAGATCATAGTTTTTGGGGAAAGCATGACGAACAGAAGGTAAAACAAGAGGTTTATACCTATTTGGGATTATAACAGCTGTAGGAATATATACAAGAGCTATGGGATCAGTTTGTTTTCTTTAGGCTCATCTCTTTGTAGAGAATCATCATAAGATGTAGGAAATGTAAGGAGGCTAGGATCAAAGGCAAACTTAGT
Source organism: Pinus taeda (assembly GCA_000404065.3). NCBI lineage: Eukaryota > Viridiplantae > Streptophyta > Pinopsida > Pinales > Pinaceae > Pinus > Pinus taeda. Next base: position 82,561 of record APFE031118623.1, on the reverse strand, counting down.
ATTTACACTTTTTGAACAGGTCAATTGAAGATTTTGATCACCTTTATTATACAACAAGTTCAGAAAAAGTTTTAGGACAACTTCAAGAACAACAAAGAAGTAATTCACAAGAAAGTAGAGTAGGTCCTGAATACCATTCCACTTTGGATACCCGAACTTTGTGTAAGATCCTTCCATTTTCGCAGAGAAAGAGTTAGTCCTCCAGTGGAGTCACCATGAAGCACCAATTGTTGGGTTCTTCAGTCAATGGAGTCGCCAGGTGAATGTTTTTAGTTGTCCTCTGTCTGATCGCTATCCACCATCAACCATCAGATCTGAACTTGAGATATGTCTTGGGGAAATACAATCTACAAGAAAACCATGTTCCCAGTGGAGTCGCCACTATGTTAGCACCTAAATCTGCCTTAGGCTGAAAGAAGGAAAAGTTCAGGGTAACCACAAACCACGCTCAGTCTGGTAGCTAGCCCTACCACAACAGGAGAGGGCTCTCTCCGTGTCACACTCAGTGAATAAATAAACAATATGGTCTGATATGACTTACAATGAATGTTGATTTTAGGCTAGGTAAATAAATATGGAAACAAGAGGCAATTTTTGATAAATGACTAATTTTTCTGGGATGTATGGGACCAAAGAATAGCATGAGCAGAGAATTTAACACAAATGCACAGATTACTTCGTGAGGCAAGACAGGCGGAAAGTCTAGCAATTAAATTTAAAATAATGCGAAATGGAAAGATTGTTTAGGAGGGTGAAAAGGGCATAAATACATGAATCCTTTTCAATAGAAGAAGAACACAGAACGTGAAACTTTCCCAAAGGCAGAGCAATAAACATGAATTCTACCTTTTCTTACTTCGAAACTTTCATTGGAAATGAATATGAATGAACTGTGAAACATAACAAAATACATATGAAACAAAAAGAAAATACATTTGCTAAACTCACACAACATGAATCTCATGAACCAGAGCTGCTACCTTTCATTAATTCTCTATCAAAATGTACAATGAGTAACTGAGTTTCTCTCCCACAGTCTCCCAGAAATTACAAACAACCCTTTGCAAATGGTTTTTTATACAATAAATAGACTTTTCCATTAGGAAATGGAACGACCCAAAGTTGGGGAGTTTTTTAAATCATTACAAACTGGAAATGGAAAGCCAACCATTAGTGACAGGTGCAGCGTTACAAAAATGACAAAACTATAGCGTACATTTTTGGGTGATTGCTCGCCTTCCTTTTGCCACTTGGATAGAAGCCAACCTTTAGTGAAAATACTTTTTAAACTTTTCCTTAGGTTCCGGGAAAAATGTAGTGTAAATGAGCGGGCCCACTTGGAGAAAATCGCAAATCAAAATTTCGTGGAGCGGAAGTGATTTTGGCCTTTGGGTCTCTGTGCGTCGCGCCTAGAACTGTATGCGTCACGCCACTTTGGAGGTGGTTTTGAGGTACTTGTGGAAGTCCAAATTGTGCCCAAATGTACTTTTTAGAAAGCCCTACCTATCTCCTTTCCAACCCAAGTGGAATTTCTGAATGTGGTGCTCATTTACCCCTCCAAAACTTCAATCTCTCAAGACTGCTTCCTGTGTGTCAAAATAGGGGCAGAGAGGTCATTTTTTGAGTGTTTTTGACCTCCTGAGGACTCAAAATTTGCCCAAACTTCTCGGACATGCACCAACAGTCATGATTTTTCATGCCAAATCCAAAAATATATATTTTTTTTCCATTTAGATCTCCCTAGCATAAGAGCGCACCAGTGGTGCGGCGCACAGGGAGAAAAACCCTGTTTGTGCACAAAAATTTGTCAAAAGACCAAAACTGCCCCAATTTTTTTGAAATTTGGGTCGGAGCTTCTTTATGAAGTGCCATGCTAGGCCAAAGAGGCTTCAGCCAAGATTCGGAGCCGATCTTGCTCTTTTTTCCTCTTTTGTCTTTTTGTCGCTCTCCTCAATTTCACCTTCAAATTCCTTATCCGAGCCTTTGAACTCATGTTTCGTGCCCTGTAGTGATAAACCATATGCCTAAATAATGTTTTGTCCTTTTTGGCCTTCTCTAGTAGTCTCTCAAGGTGGATGTTGATCCGCTCGAGCCAAGACTCTCGGTCATTATTAATCTCTTGCTCTAATGGAGTGAGCACAATCCTCCTCTGTTGTGTAGATCAGCAATTCTCGCAGATGTTTTGCAGCTCCATGATCTCCTGCTGGTCTTCGAGCTGTTTATTCCTCTGCTCCAAGTACTTGATAATCCACTTAGCCCTCTCCAAATTGAGAGACAAGGCTTGGATATCTGTTTTCTGCTCCTGGATGGTCCTTCTAAGTTTGGCACTCTCCACATCTCTATCATCATCATGAATGAGAATGAAGTCGGCCTCTCATTCACCCGATGGCCCCTCATCATGCATGGGCAACCTGATGTGATAAGCATATAAACGAGAGAACCTCCCCTCATAATGGAAATATTTCTTGATTAACTTCATTAGTGGAGCATATTCATCTTTCAGATATCGGAATAGAAAGACTCTTTTGAGCTGCCTCAAAAAATCGGCTTTAATGTATGGCTCATAATGCTGTCGATCAACCTTCTATTTCTTGTGCCATGGTTCTCCAACGTTCGGTATGCCAGTTGCTAATGAGACAGATTCAGGTGTAAGTGTGAAGGTGACACTAGCTAAGATAGCGTGATATCCATGTAAGTGAAGCATAAAAAGACGAGCCAACTCATGATGAAATCGAACACTAGCCACCTTCTAACAAAAGTCAAAACATGACAGATGCTGGAAACATGACATAGCAAGAGGGCAGGCCTGTAATTCTGTAAGGGTGGTTGGTTCTTCCCTTACATGTCTGCCACTTTTATGAGGTCTCTGGGGAGCCTGTTCTTCCAAGGATGAGTCATTTTGGGTTTCCATTTCATACTCCGATGAATGCTCAAATGCCATGACTGTTGTACCAAATTCCTTGAAGAAAAGATGCTACTGTATATGGACTGTGCTTGGACTACCCTTTAATGATGTATGAAACTCTGTGTTATTATGAATTCTACCACCAAGGGGAACAATGCAAAAGGGACTGTTAGGAAGGGGAATAATATGAAGGGATTAGGTATTATGGGGAGAAATTTTATTTAGGGACATGTAGGAGGGTTTGGGATTTTATAAGGTAGGATTTTGGGGTTTTACATTTGACAAATGAGTGGAGGGGATAGGGAATAGGAGTTTAGTAACGTTTTAGGGTAGGGAAAAATGGGAAAAATGGAATAGGGGGGAAGGGGACAATGAAAATAAGGGAAAGATCGGAGGGAGGAGGAACCTTGGCATCAACACAATGAATTTGCGACCCTAACAACAATGGTTTTGATGAATTCAAGTGGTAGGGTTTAATAGTTTTTATTGCAACTATAAATGGCAATAAACCATCATCATATTCACAAAAATGGATGAGTAACCGAGATGTTGAAAGTACCTGGAAATTTCAAGGGATTCAAAGGCGATTTGTTGCAATTTGGAGCAAAATCGGGCCTTTATGGGTATGCGCCGCGCAACATACCCAGTGTGCCGCGCCGTTTATGTGTATCATGCCCGTGTTGTTTTAACACTCTGTGGTCACGCCCAGTGCACCGCGCTCCCTCAGTGCACCGCGCCTCTCTGCCTATGCACCGCGCCTGTCAAAACACCTCCAACGTCACCCAAAACGCGTGCTAGCTCTCACAGTCACTTTGAAATGCTTCTCTCTAACTTTGGTGTGCAAAATGACATTGATTTCTTATGAAAACTCTATATAAAGACATTGGAGTCATGGTTTCGATTTTTGTTTCTTCAAAACCCACTTTGGTAAGTTTTGTTTTGGCACTTTTTCCCCGATTTAATTCAACTCTGTATTTCACTTTTCCCTTTTGGATTTTTATCTAAAATGATGCAATTTTTGGCACTTTTTTGTAGGGGTTTCTGACATGGCATTTGGCCAAGGAAACCATGACTGCGCCTGTAGAGATCAACTGGAAACTTTTTGAAAATTATCACAAATGACACACTGTTTGACTTTCCTTCAAAACAGAGTTTTGAAGAATAGTCGTAATCTGTTAACATGGCGATGAAAATCTTTAAATCACAACTTTGTAAGGGCCTCCCTCTAGATTGCATGGCTTTATTTGACATGGTTGAAGACCAAATTGACTAATCCCTAGACCTAATGACTGACTCTTGTCCATTAAAAGATCAGACATTGACTGTCATCAACTTTAATAAACATTGATGGAAATACCTAAGCTAGGAGGTGCCAGGCATGAGGGGTAAGGGGTAATGACTGAAAAAACCCTCCCATCAGATTATGGCATGCCCCTAGTGAAATGCAACTAAGTGGATGGAGAAAGACACCTAAAAATGAAATGCAGAAAGAGTTTTGATCTCTGACGGAGGACTGACAAGACTGAGTCTAACAGGTGGAAGAAAGTCTACTGCGTAGAAGAAGGAGGAGGAGGCCAATCTAAAGATGGCACAACTAGTTGAAAAGAGGAAAAAGAAGGCCGCTAAAAAGGCCTAGGAAGAGTAGGTAGGAAAATAGACAAGTGGCATAGAGCGGGGCTCTGGCAAAGGTGCGTAGTCCCCTTCACCTGAGATCAAAGAGGAAGACATTAAGCAACACAGTGCAGACCCTTAGCTGACGTCTTTCTGCATTAAGTAACCAAGAGAGCTGGAGAAGGGAGGGCCTAGAAAGAAATCCAAGGTGACCAAGCCCTCGCTGGACCCTATCACACTAACGAAGGGAAACCTACCTGATATCAGTGACACAGTCAGAGATGTAACCATAGAGGCCTTGCGGTAATTTGAATAGTACCAATGGATCATACTAGGGGCTATCCAGACTAGTTTGTAGGAGTTGCAGACCCACACATCGCAGGCTAGTACGATGTCTGCCATCTTGGCCATCAGCACTTCAGAGGCTGCTGATATGCTGTGAACAAAGGCTTCCAATGCGATAATGCTATCAGATGGAGCATTGATCATGGACAATGAGGCTAACAGGCCCACTGTCAGTGCCTTGAAGGGAGTTGGGCTAAACCTGACAACACTTTCATGTGAAGCACTCCACCTCTTATAGGATGGAGTAATTACATAAATGAGGGCCTGAGAACACCATGCCCTCTAGGTGATCAGCAGATAGTGGATCAACAATGAAAAGATGGCCCTACAGAGAAATGTTGCCATCCCCGCTAAAACCGAGGCCACCAACTAGAGCCAGAAGATCATGTAGGTCATTGAGGAGGCATGTAAAATGGTCCCAGAGTTGGCCATTCCAGAGGAGGAGCCAATCAAGGTTCGCTTCAGCAAATTGGCCATAGGGATGCACAACACTCGAACTGAGATGACGCGGGTTCATCTGGGGTTAAACCTACAGATTACAAAGCTGCAGTTGATGGCACAACCTTCAACACCACTAGAAGTGAAGGAACAATAGGAAACTGTTTTCCTAGAGGCAGTCACAATGGTGGAAAGTGCAGTAGCAGATTGCATGCAGTTGTTTGAACAATCATTGGAGGTCCTAACAAGCTTGTAGGAGGACCCAAATGTACAAAGGCTGGAGACACAAGCACGCAAGCTATAATAGTGATACGATGAAGTTAAGGGCATAGCACAAACCATTACGTTGAAACAAAGGATAACCAAGCTACAGTAGGCAATGCAGCTGAAGGAATAGGTGGATGCAGCGCTGCACAAGGAAGCAGTGCTGAAGGCATGACTAAAGCCTTGCCTGGAGGAAGCTTACATAGTCATAGGAAATATTGAAGGCAAGCTTGCAACTCTGCAAGCGACGCAACAAACGCTTCAGGTTGTTAGAGTAGGAACAATGACCAACAAGACAGTGGAAGATGTGAAGCAGGGGGCAGCTTAGTGCACGACCGAGGTAGCGGTCATATAGGTTGAGCTGGATAGGCTTCACGCAAATATCTCTATGCGTAACTCAAGGACGAGTCGTGATGTTTGTGTTGGGGGCCTATTGGGAGCGGGATCCCCCAAGGGCAGTTTTGGGGCTAAAAGCCCATTTTTGAGTCAAATTTTGTAATAAGAATGTAAAGACTCTGGATTTTGTGGTCATAGAGCTTGAAGGTATTAGGTGTCATAAAGGGTAGTCCACCCTTAGTTTCGTAAACTAAAGTCAGGTGTAAGAGATCTAACAATGGTCCACGGACCATGGGATTGTATAAAAAGAGCTAAGCTCTAAGTAGTTTTGGGAGATATAGAATGATGAATAATGTAAGAGAGTGGTATCTCTGATGTAAGAAGTCTTAGTCTTGGGTTGTAGTGTAGGTAGAGGCTTTGCAGCTAAGTGCATAGAGGCCTAGGGTAGAAGTCTGCAACTGAGTGTGTGGACGGTTATAGCTGTGTGCACAAGCTGGACAGATTTTGTAAACAATTGGAAGATATTAATAAAGAGAGATATTCTACAATTCCCGTGTCTTTGTTTTGTTATTGCATCTTGATCTGTTATGTATGAATTTCCTTTATTATGCTTATGTGATGCGTGAATGAATGCAATTACATTGAATAATTGAATGCATTTACGAATATCTATTTACACAGAGTTAAGTATAATTGTCTAATAAGATAAGCAAGTCACTTGGATTAATTAGGGAATTTGTATGGCACACTACCGTAGCAGCACGAAAGTACCTGAGCAGTAGGCAAGTGCTATGCGAAGGCTGATCATACCCTTTTGCGGAGGTACTAAAAGTTGGAATAGAGGGCTCGCCTCACAAGCCCTAGAGCGAAGCAACCTATGCAGAGGCAGGGATAGAGGGAATCAACGACATCACAACCATCTTAGGGTGTGGAAACTTGGTTCCAACATCCCCCCATACTGCTTCAAGTGAGACTTCGGTTCACGCTCCGTGGGATGATGCCGAAAGGGCCTGTAGTGTAGGGATTTGTTTGTCTAAATTAACGCTCAACCTGGGTCAGGCCCCCTCAAGCCAAAACTAAGGCCGAAGAAAGCATATTACCACTTGTCCACTGAAAGAAAAAAATTCAATCCCACAATGGCCTCTAGGAGTACATTTTGTTGGATGGATATCACACTCTGAGAGATGATTGTCTAATACAATGAGAACTATACATATATTGTCACAATGCCCCTCACAGTCAGACCCTATAGTTGTGTCCTATAATATTAATCATATTATACTATTTAATTATAAATTATGACTATCAGATCATCATTAGTTTGAATAATTAGTCTGGAATTTTGTTTTTAGTATTTTTGTATACATGAAAATATTCAGAAAAATAAAGGTTCTATTTGTGACTATTTAATTTCGAGTGAATCCAAATATATAAGAAATTATGGTGCCTCAGTGTTTCTCTTGCGATTATTGACTCATTGTACCAATTTCTCCCATGTCCTCTAGTGCTTTTGGTGAATTTTTTTTTGATGATGCCCAATGCCAATGCAATGGACATTTATCCTCAATGATATTCTGAGCCAAAGGGAAGCTCCACAAGTAGCAACCAAAAAGTAGCCTCAAATATATTATTGGGGGGCAAAATGCAGTAATTATATGACAAGCCAAGAAGCACTGTGCATTAATAATATTCCCTTTAATATTGATTAATAATTTCTTTGCATGATCATGTAATACTAAAGTGTCAAGTAGGGACATTTAAAATTAGTCATTCATCAATATCACCTTTGAGAGTGATTAGTAGTTAATATTACCTATTACACATTAAATCGATCACCAATTTCAAGGATAGCAATATAAACACAACAAAAAAGAAATTAAAAGAAATGCTAGGAAGTCAAATGTGACTAATATTGAGTCAAGAAAATACCAAGCCCTTCACATTAGCCACGCATTCTTAGGCACTAAAATACAAAATCCATCCATTGTGTCATTTTCACCTTTTCCTTAATTTCTTTAATTGAGAACATAGCTTTCAAAAGAAAAAAAAAATCCTTAAAAAAGGTCTCAAAATCCTAACAAATACTCGAGTGATTGTCATATCACTTAAATAGAACGATAATCGTTCGATTTGCTTTTAACATGTGGAATATATTGAAGAATATGAAGCTTTCCCATCCCTTACTCCTAATCAAATTGTAATATGCAAGTTCCAATCAAGTAATCAATTTCCATCGGAGATAGTTAAGGGATCACTATGGAGAAGGACTTCTAGAAGCATTGGGATAGTATAAATAGAATTAACTAGGAGGAAAATGAAGCACTTTAGTGGGTGCTCCAAAATATTTGAACGCAACTGAAAATGATTTTATACTCCCTCCACACATTTTAGAACAAAAATAATTTAGTTTCATCTCATTTATTCCCCACCTTTCTGTAATACGTAATTCTTTGAGCAAGAATAGAGAATTCATAAATACTGTCATGAAATATGACTCTTCGTAATCCTAATAAGTTGGGCTCTAACAAATAAACAATTTTATGTAGTGAATAAATCTTACATGGTAGATTTCTGTGATTAAAATGACAACTTTATTCTTAATCTCATTAAAACAAAAATAAATTCAACCCCAACTAGTTGGGACCTAACAAATCAATAAGTTTATGTAGTAAAGTAAACTTACATGGTATATCCCAATTATTTGCAATGACGACTTTATTCTTGTTTTTATTACAACATAGATAAATTCAAGAGTACATACATATTTCCTTATCCGAGACAAACTTTGAACACATTCCGAGATTTCATATAAATATAATGATACAATTTACCTATTGGACATGAGAAAGTTGTCTACATATAGCATCCATAACTGGACAATAGTGTTATTGATGCACCATATCCTTGCATTAGAATCATGTAGATAGATAGTGTTATAGAGATACCTTGCAACACCTGTTCAACACTACCTTCAAGCTTCACATTCATCAATTGATTTACTTTAGTAGAAAATTCTAGTGGGATTTCATTAAATACAACCTGACAAAAGCCATTTATTATAGTTGTCATTGTCTTCTCTAGATCTAGCCCCCTTTGGAAATATAATAACTGATATTCCCTAATTTTTGAGGTACTTTCTTCATGTTCAACATGGGCTATTGGGTTCTTCATGTGGAAAAGGTTGCAAATATTAGATGTATAATGGAAACAAGCATGCAATTCAAGGTTGCTCCTAAAATATCTTGGGTGAATTATAAAACACCATCTACTTAAAACATGATATATGGTAGTAACAAAAACCTACGCAAGATCCAACTTAAGAATTCAAAATGTTGCAAATAAGAGAAATCTTAAACAATATCAACTATTTAATTGCATAATCACATTGAAATAGACAAATCTTTAAAATGTTGAAAAGTATGAAAAAAATGGAGTTGGAATGTTATATTTATGTTAGGGTAGATATAGCTATGTAAAATGTAATCTCTATTTAAAACACGTAAATATAACTTCTATAGCTACATTAAATGTAACTTCTATATAAAAAAATGGAGTTGAAATATTATAGTTAGGTCGGGGTAGATATAGCTACGTGAAATGTAACTTCTATATAACATTCTAAATCCTTTTTTAGTCATTTAAGAGACTAACATTTTTTTTTTTTTTTTAATTTAAGAGACTAACATTTTTATCTTCGTTTAAGAGACTAACATTGAATTGGTTCTTCACCAACAAAGGGGAAATTTGAAACCAGTGTGAAGATGCTTACTCATTCCCTTGCCACATTTCTGATATTTTATTTGTGTGTGGATTTAAGCTACTGTAATGTAACTTCTACATATTTAACAATTTAAATGTAAAAAATTACCCAGGTTGAAGTTATACAATTAACATATGCATAATAAGATACAATATACATGAGTTATAAGTAATATGATGTTTACATGTTATATCAAGACAAACTTTTTCTCATCTCTTTAACTCTTATCTTATAGTTGATGATGGATATAGCCTTTAAAATTATGAGCCATCATTTTCATATCTTATATTTAAAGATGGATATAGCTTTAAAAAGCATCAACCTTGTTTGTTATTTTATGAAAGGTCAATTTAAATGGAAGTTCTCATAATTTTGTTCAATATTATCTTGTACAAATGGAAATAAAATGATGTGGGGGTGGAGTTTCTAGTGATTTTCAAACTTGTTTTAATTACCTAAATTTAGCCTATTTAAAGTAAATAGTTGAACTAACCATCTTATCCTCAAGTCATTAATTGTTGTTTCTAGTGATTCTCAAACTTGTTTTAATTACCTAATTAGCCTATTTAAAGTAAATAGTTGCAATGACCATCTTATCTTCAAGTCAGTAACTTTGCTTGAGGGCATCTTCATGACATCCACCATCTTTGAAAATTATGAAATATTAATAGTACCTTGCACTAAATAGACAATGTTGGCATAGAATCTTTTATTGTGTTTTTTACTTTGCGTCACAAATTTATTGATATTTTATGATTCTTGGTTTCAATTTCCATGTTAAGACTAGATTCATCATGCCTGCTAGAATTTTTACTTGTACACACATCATATTGTTCACTTGTAATTGTATAAAAAACAGAGAGTATGCATAATGACATGTAGTGAACAAATTTAAAAAAAAAAGAAATAAAATATTTTTTTTATTAAAAAATATGTTTTTAAAATTACAAACTATTAGAGATAAATAATACAAAACTGGCTTACCTATACACCATGTGAGGATGAACCTATAAACATGAAAATCTAAATACGGCCAAAAACAATTTTTTTTTTACTATCCTTCTTTACTTATCTATATTTAAAAATAGATCTATACTATACTAATTACGGATAAAATAATCGCGGAAATTATATAACCTCATCATCCGTCTCGTTGTTTTCAAAATAGAGCAGTCGTGGAGCTTTTGGCTTTAATTCTGCGCACACATAAAATATTTAAGTCATCTGTCAAGGGCTCTCACTTAATGTTACCTGCATCAACTTTAAAATATCACGTAATTCTTCTATGGTTTTCATCAGTAGCAATACAACGTGTTTGATTTGAATGGATGAAAATCAAATAGACGATTGTAAATATTAACCATTATGTATTGAGTACTGAGTTAATGATTAGTTCAGTGTTTTTTTTTATCCGGTAAGTTACATTAAAATGAAGTAATATTTGATGAACAAGCATTTTAATTAAATGAACGGAAATCAAATAGAAATGGCAAATTTAAGCTTTATATACGTAGTCAATAATTAGCCGTCTCCAAGACTCATCTGTAAATACAACAAGGACTCTCGCTTAGTGCAGTGAGAACAGAAGGACGTATCGCAGGCTCCTCTGGTTTCAACTTTCCATATCCCAATTGTAATCTACCATGACCAATTTTTTAGGAGCTGCAATGAAAGGAGGGCAGTCCCATGCTCTGCATAGTGAGAGAAGGCAACGCAAATCCTCACCTCATCATCCTATGTGCCTGGCCTCAACCCAACACTCTACCCCTTAGCTATCCAAACGCGTTGCAAAAGTTGGAGAGCATTTTAGCTTGGAAAAATAAAATTTTCAGAAAGCAACATTTTACTAAAAGCAGCCTAACACTATCTCTTAGCTATCAAAACAGCACGCTGCCAAAGTTGGAGAGCATTTTAGTTTGAAAAATTAATGCTAGAAAAATAACATCTTACTAAAATCAGTCTAGATTTCTTTTGATTCTGGATTAATTATAGAAGGTTTGGAGGTGTAAACTTTTTTTTAGTGTGTAGAATTTGGAAAAAGGTTTGCACTTTTTGGGATTCAACCTCTCAGAGCATGATAGATTCCATCTCAGGACAGATGAAATATGTACAGAATTGAAAAGGAGTTGTAGCTCTGAGGTGAGTATTGCACCTGGGGACTACACTCAAACAAAGAGATCACTCTAATTCATGAATCAGAAATTACATCTTTAAGTACATAACTCGAAATCAAGAAGTTGCAAAAAGACTCCTAAATTCTAAGAACAAATCCTAAACTAAGGAGATATCTCATAACTTATGTAACCTTTTCTCCATTAATAAACAAATAATATAATTATTTTCAACTCCCCCCCTTAATGGAGAAAGGATTCTCTTGAACTCCAAGCATCCTTCTAAACAATGCAAACTTTACACATGCAAGAGGCTTAGTAAAAATATCAGCGATATTGTCACAAGTTTTACAATATTCAACAAGGATTTCTTTTCACTGTAGTTTCTCTCTAACAAAATGGAACTGAGAGTCAATATGTTTGGTGTTATTATGAAACTGGATTCTATGCTAGTTTAATCGTGCTCTGGTTGTCGCTTTTAATAAAGGTTGAGTTTTTTTGTTCTTCTCCCGCATCATTGAGAAGCCTTCTCAACTAGATCACTTCACAGGTTGCTGCACACAATGCTTGGTACTCAGTTTCACATGAAGATAATGCTACAATGCTTTACTTCTTGTTACTCCATGCTTTTTGTAGGTTTTTCGGCTGTCGATCCAACTACACCCATGGCTTGCTGTGGTATACTTTTTACATCCAGTTTGTATAGGCTTCCTACATGCACGCCTGTCGCAACAATTTATTTTATGCAATCCTTTATGACACAATGAGTCTTGAAGAATTTGACTTGCATATCTTGATCACTTATCGTGGATACAAACATCAAATTTTTCTTAATTCCGGGTACATATAAAACATTTTTAAGACAATTGATATCACCATTTGGTAACTTTACCAGAATATCCCCATAGCCTTTAATCTCGTATCCACTATCATCTCCTAAATAAATTTTTGATCCATATGTACTTTCTTCAAGAGTTTCAAAACATCCCTTCTTACCTATCATGTGAGAGGATGCACTAGAATCGACATACCAAATGTCATTCTCATTAGATGCTGAAAGGGTATGCAATTAGCTGTGAACAGTTGAAATTTGTGACTGAGATCTTCATCTTCTTCAACAAAGTATCCTCTATGCTTTGTCATCGCTAAATTTTTCTTTGCATCATTTGCCTTCTTCTTAAGGCATTCAATCTGTATATGACCCGTCTTTCCACTATAATAACATCTTTTTATAGGATTATTTACAGACATACCTCTGTACGGACTCTTCTGCAATGTACCTCCTCCTCTCTGTTGCTATTGCTGTTGTGACTATGATTGCTGTTGTGGTAGCTTCCCTCTGAATGCTCGTTGTTTCACCATCAAAGCAAGATCATCGCTCTAGGGTTTCAAATTCTGACGTCGCTCTTCTTCTTGTAGCAAGATCCCTATCAATTCATCAAATGTAGGAGCTTTCTCTCTTGCCGCTAGTCCAGTGATGAACATTTGATATTCATCTCTCATCCCATTCAGTGTGATTGTGATGAGATTGGAATCGGGCACCTGCTCACTACTGATGTCTCCCAATATGTCTTTCAGATCTTTAACTCATGCGATGAATTCAACAGTAGTCTCACTTTCGTCCATCTTCATTGAAAACAACTTGCCTTTGAGTGCCATAATTCAATTTGTATTCTGGGTCTGATATAAAATTTTAATGGTCGTCTAGATCTCAGAGGACATTTTACATTCTCTGATATGAGGGATAATGTTGTCCTTGACGGACATCTTCAGTAAAACTTTGGCTTTGTTTTCTATCTTATCCCATTTTTGCTCCTGCGTAGTCACCCTTGTGATTGCATTTGGTCTCTGCTCATCTCCTGCAACTATCGACCATGCATTTGCACCCTCAAGAAAGCTTTGAATCTTAATCTGGGCCCTTGGAAGAAATAAGGGTAGTTTGTAGATAGGAAGACATAAAAAGAAAAGTTGGAGGCTGGGTCTGCAAGTCTAAGTGCACCCAAACCAAAAAGAAGAAAAAATGTTAGGTATGTAGGCTGGGTAGGCAGTTTTGAGGTGGCAAAATGTTGATTTCTGATCAATTTTATGTTTGAAAATTTCATATCTACTCAGGTCACAATCTTCAGGCAGTTTCATATGGAGGATCTCAAATCAAGCATAACTAACTTCCCCTTCTTCTTCTTCCCTAATTCATTTACTAACTTCCCCTAAAGAGGTCAAGATCTGCTTGATATCTCTTAGTTTCATCAGTTTCCATATCATTTGCCTTGGTAAAGATCTGCTTTACTCAAGGAGGGTCCACACTTTCTCTACAAAGTTCTGTTTCCCCTTCACAGCCTAAGATCTCCTAAACTTAGCGTTTTCTTATCATTTTCATATTAACTCTTGACATTATTATGTAAATCCCTATATATTTCCCCTTCCCCCTATTAAAACTATGTTAATAATTCCCCTATGTAAATATCCCCTTCCTCTGGTTGAAATATAACCATAAACATCTCCTTGGGAATTACTAAGTCACCTGGATCTTAGTAAGAACCCTCTTCTCTACATAAATTTCCTCTCTCAAGTGTTTGGAACCCTTCCATTACACAAAAAGCCCTCTCCAAATGCAAAAAACCACCCCCCCACGCGCATTTTCTTTGGAATTTATTAATGTTTGTTTAATAAATCACCAAGCGCCAATACACCATTTCCTAAAGTCTAAACCCACCCGTGCCGTGAAAAATTTAACTTTTAACATGCGCGCTCTTTCACTAAACCGCGCGCACCTTCTCTGCCTATCCACTGTCGGATCACCTCCTCCAGATCTGACGGCTATTACTCATATCAGGAGCCCTCTTGTATGGGTATGTTAACACACGATGTCCGACGATTTTACCATCGTACACCGGGATAGCTGGCGGCTTCCCATTGCATCGGGCCGGCCCTGACAGAAACCACCTCTGTACCAAAGGCGGTCCAATGCCATGCCAAAACCACCCTTCCCTCGCGTAACAGGAGCACCGCGTCACCCCGCCACGTCGCCTCCACCTCACCCCTTACTGCCTGTGGCTGGCCCACGTCACCTGCCACCATGTCCCGCCACGTCATCACCATGCCGTACTGCCACGTCAGCCTGCTGACGTCAGCATGCTAACGTCACGTCCGTACCATAGGGTCCCACTGCTAACGTCATGCTAACATCATCCGTTGTACCGCTGACGTCATGCTCACGTTAGCAGCCAAAAAACGGAAAAACGCACAAGCGCAAAAATCAAGCTTCAGAGCTCTGGAATGAAAAACAGAGGCAGTTTTCGATGCACATCGCTACGGGAAATAGGCCATATTGGAGAATCTTTAGGGAATCTTTTGATTCCTTGGCCATTTTTGCACCGAAAAGGCCCGAAAAAACCCGATTTTGCAGTTTTGAACGCATTAGAAGAGAGAGAGACCAGGATCAGAGGTTAAAGAGTATCATATTAAAAATGCAGCCAAAAACCATGTCAAAGAGTATCAGGAAGCGGCGGACAGTATCAATGTAGCGGCAAAGAGTATCAGGAAATATTTTTCAGCGTCGCGAAGTAGGTGAAAATTAAAGACGCTCCAGCAAAGTCAAAGAGGAAGGTGGACCCATTTAAAGCTTTCAAATCTCAGTGATTGCACATTAACTCTCATAAAGATCGGTGGATCAAAACTCAATGCACAATTATTACAGAACCACTGCACCAAGTCACAGAGGACACCCCATCAACTTAGTTTGGTCCAGCTACCTCTGGCGCAGCCCAAAGGACTTACTTGCATTTAATTTCAGCAACAATTAGGTTTTAAAAAGCTTTCCCACAGACCTGTTTAGGTCAGTTGTAATAAATAACTTTAGATATTTTGCTTATATATACCACCCTGAAAAATGGAGTAGGGGTTGGTTGGTTGGTTGATCTTGGTTGTGTTAATTTTGCTCGAGGAGAGACTCACACTGTATATGTGATAACTTCTATAATCAAAGATTGATTGAGAGTTCGGAGAATGAACTGTGCACTGTGTTCAATTGGCTGAAGAGTGATTGTGGAATTCCTGTGCTTCTACATGGTTCAATAAGTGTTCTTTAACTCTGTCTAGTTTCTTATGTTTCTCTTATCATCTATGTATCACCGTCTAAAATTACAGAAAGAAAGAATAGTTTAGGATTTGCTTGGCAACACCCTATGCTCAATTTCTGTAATTTCTGCATGTTTTCATCAGGAACAACTATGAATATGCAAACTTAAATGATCATGTTTACATTGTTTCCTTTCACATATGGATGTTAATTTAGGAATTCTTAACTGCTCCTAGATAACCATTCATTCACCTTCCTTCTCTGTCAACTGGTGAAATATTCTTAATTGATTTCCGCCTCTGACTTTCATCCCATCTTTTCAGCAAATCGGTATTGTTTCATGTGTAGCTATCCTACTCTATAATCCTCTTGTGACCAAGAAAATGCAACAACAAGCCTTAATCCATGACTCCATGCCCAATGGTTTGAAACTTATCACACTATCCCTTGCCTCTCTCCTTGAATGCAACTTCCTTCCATTCAAACTCCATCCAAACATTACAAAAAACCTACTCAACCTAATAGCTAGCCTAAAATCATCATCAACAACGCTAAATCATTAAGAGAGAGCTCTCTCTGATTGCAGGTGGGCTAGAACCTGCAATCCAAAGATTGGTTTGTGGTTACCTCGGTTGTATCCCTTCAGGAGCCAAGGGACAACCTGAGTGATAACATCTTGAAGAATTCGACTTTCATATCTTGATCAGTTATCATGGATACATACATCAAATTTTTCTTAATTCCGGATACATATAAAACATTTTTAAGACAATTGATATCACCATTTGGTAACTTTACCGGAATATCCCCATAGCCTTTAATCTCGTATCCACTATCATCTCCTAAATAAATTTTTGATCCATATGTACTTTCTTCAAGAGTTTCAAAACATTCATTCTTACCTGTCATGTGAGAGGATGCACCAGAATCGACATACCAAATGTCATCCTCATTAGATGCTGAAAGGGCATGCAGTCAGCTGTGAACAGTTGAAATTTGTGACTGAGATCTTCATCTTCTTCAAAAAAGTATCCACTATGCTTTGCCATCGCCAAATTTTTCTTTGCATCATTTGCCTGCTTCTTAAGGCATTCAATCTATATATGACCCTTCTTTCCACAATAATAACATCTTTTTATAGGATTATTTATAGACATACCTCTGTACAGACTCTTCTGCAATGTACCTCCTCCTCTATGCTGCTGTTGCTGTTGTGACTGTGATTTTTGTTGTGGTAGCTTCCCTCTGAATGATCATTGTTTTGCCATCAAAGCAAGATCATCACTCTGGGGTTTCAAATTCTGACGCTGCTCCTCTTCTTGTAGCAAGATCCCTGTCAATTCATCAAATGTAGGAGCTTTCTCTCTTGCCGCCAGTCCAGTGATGAACATTTGATATTCATCTCTCATCCCATTCAGCGTGATTGTGACGAGATTGGAATCAGGCACCTGCTCACTGATGTCTCCCAATCCATCTTTCAGATCTTTAACTTGTGCGATGAATGTAGCAGTAGTCTCACTTTCGTCCATCTTCATTGAAAATAACTTGCCTTTGAGTGCCATAATTCAATTTTATTCTGGGTATGATATAAACTTTTGATGGTCATCTAGATCTCAAAGGACGTTTTACATTCTCTGATATGAGGGATAATGTTGTCCTTGACGGACATCTTCAGTAAAACTTTTGCTTTGTTTTCTCTCTTATCCCATTTTTGCTCCTGCGTAGTCGCCCCTGTGATTGCATTTGGTCTCTGCTCATCTCCTATAACTATCGACCATGCATTTGCACCCTCAAGAAAGCTCTGAATCTTAAACTTTCAATTTGTGAAGTTAGATCCATCGAGTTTGCCAGACTTGTGGAGATATGATTCCATAGTGTTACTCATTCTGAACTGATCTACAAGTAAATGAATCTCCGCAATTGATTCAGAAAATAATAATAAAAAAAAAAATCAATACCTGTCAGATCTTAACAACTAATCTGCCACTGTTCTGCTAATTCTCCTTATCCACCTACTGTGCCTTCAATTCAGATCCAGCAATATCTGGCAAATCTGCAAAATAATCTTACTCTAATGAGCAAATCCGTTGTTTCCCAAGACAGCCACAAAATTGATCCAATCTACCTCTCCCAGACAGATCCGCAAGTTCTCCAATCTGTAACTTTCTAGAGATCTTACACCAAAGTAAGGCTTTCCACGGATCTTCCACTGAAGCTGAGGTGGCACCTTTCCGAGCCGAATGGACGCACCAATTGCGCTTCTTGGCGTGACTATCAGCAAAGAAAATGCGCCAACTCCCTTCTGCTCAGAGATTAAAAAATCATTTGAGTTTGTGAGCTAGGTGTTATTGCAGTTGACCTGCTCGATCGAGCACAAAGCTCTGTGAGTACACACTTCTCATGTACATGCGGCCACAAAGGCACTTTTAGCCACGAAGGCGATTCATCCACAAGATCAGGCTCACCCAATTTGAGCTCTGATACCAAGATAAAATATGCACAGAATTGAAAAGAATGAGTTGTAGCTCTCCGGTGAGTACTGCACCTGGAGACTACACTCAAACGGAGAGATCACTCTACATTCATGAATTAGAAATTACATCTTTAAGTACATAACTCGAAATCAGGAAGTTGCAAACAGACTCCTAAATTCTAGGAATAAATCCTAAACTAAGGAGATACGTTACAACTTACGTAACCTTTTCTCCATTAATAAACAAATAATATAATTATTTTCAACTCGACAACTCCTAAACTAAGGAGATACGTTACAACTTACGTAATCTTTTCTCCATTAATAAACAAATAATATAATTATTTTCAACTCGACAACAATGACATATTTTTAGATTATCATTATTATGTATATGTTTGAGATAAATTTCATACTTTGAAATTTACATTATGTTTCATTGTCCTGAAATTACCTATAATTATGTTAGTTAATTTAGTTTATGTTTCTTTCCTTGAATGGTTTGTGAGTTTGTGTTTAACTCTGTTAGATAATTTAGTCTATATTTCTTTCCTTGAATGGTTTATGAGTCTGTGTTTGGATGTTTTGAGCGTTTGTGTTTGGATGTTTTGAGCGGTTTGTGAGTCTGTGTTTGGATGCTTTTAGTGGTTTGTGTGTTTATGTGTTTGGATTTAGATGGTAATGTTTGTGAATGTTACAATTTTTATATTATATTTCTATATGTGTATGTAATTTTATATTAGTAATTAGTTGGCGATGAAAAAGGAAGACAATCTTGTAAATAGTTTGTAGGATGATTGTTATTGTACATCCATTTCATTTAATTGTAGCTATCACAACTTTTGACAACAAATTAGTTCTTAATAGTTGTATTACTAAATATATATTGAAGAGTAGTTTTAATTTTAAATTTGTTGAGTTACCTTAATCTATTGAGATGATAGATATTGTTAATAACTTTAACAACGAGAAATGATGAAAGAAAAATTTTGAATGTACCCTGACAATGTAATAGTGCTGAATGGAAGAAAATGTGAATAATAAGAATGTAGTAAATTACAAATAGTTTTCATTGTCATCAATCTAAAATATTTTCTTATACTATTCTTATTTTCACACCTGTTACTTTTGCCATATTTTCATATCAATTATAAGAAAAGTGTAGTTGAAATCGTAAACCATTCAAATCTTTAACATATTATAGTAAACATCTTACCTTTTCTATCTCGCAATATTAATAGGTTGAATTACTATAACATAAAAATCAATGTACATTGTCAATAATTTTTTTGTGCTTACAGTAAAATCAAACACACTATTAATCCAATCACTTTAAAACTAATATACTATCATACATCCAGTTAAATCAAATCATAAATCAACATCTACACTGAAATCAATGCATCTAATGCAATCAATTAAATATGATTAGAATAAACATCTACAATGAAATCAATGCATGTAATACAAAAAATCAATTAAAATTATAAATCAACATCTACACTGAAATTGATACATTTAGTGCCAACAATCCATATAATAAAAAATTGATACATTTAGTGAAATTAAGCCACAGAATTGCAGGACAAGGTGTAACAATGGCGACGTTGCTCCACCTGGCCGACATGCCTTTCATTCCACATAAAGCCGTTGTGGAATTATATCACCTCAGCCATCTGTACTTAATGTTACCATCAACTTTAAAATATCACGTAATTCATCTATGTTTTTCATCTGTCGCAATACAACGTGTTTAATTTGAATGGATGAAAATCAGATAGAAGATCGTAAATATTAATAATTACGTATCGGGAAGAGTTGCAGCCAAAAGGAAAACAAGATGAACCCTCAAAGTCCAGGGTCACTGCAACAGAGACTCTACGGAGCAACTTGCTTTCTATGTTAGATGAAGTGTTGGAGTTGAATGGTCCTCCTCCACAGATTTCCATAGGAGTGGAAAAATTGAAAATAGTAATAGCAACATTTTAGGCATGAGATTAAGCATGTGGATGGCCTTGAGGCACTCTGCTACTAGATCCCTAATGACAACAAATTCTCTAATAGGGCATGGTTTGTGAGGGCACAATAGGCCAAAGTGAGTACAATCCCCAAAGGACATAGAAACCAATAATATCTTAAAACAAAATACAGAGTAAAAAGGATGCCTAGTAAAGACTAAGTTGCTAGGGATGTCTAGGATGGACTTTAACAAGGTGAAACAATTAGTTAATAAAGAGGTAGCAACTTTGAGCAGGGTCTGTCATTCATAAGAAACTAAAGACGTCAATAACAATGCACATAACAAAGACTGTTTGTAGGGTATGAACCAAAATCCACCATGCAAAATATATCAAAATGAAAGAGTTAAAGAAGAATTAGAGTTTGGATATAAAACAAATTATCGAGCAATGGCTAGCCAAGTGGGACAAGTGCCTTTACCAGTCACCTCCTCCTTTTGCTCAACCTTTCTTCATAGTTGCCACTAATATCCCAGGGACCACCTCCTTGGTTGTCATCATCTTGCCTCTCATAGATATTTGGCACCAAGTTCATGCATTGAAGGCCACCATCCTCAGATTCAGGACCACTCTTGTAATGTAGCTCTCATAGACCCATAACCATAGGATATATCTTTCCCATGAACTAAAGACAAATCACAATATTTTTACAAGACACAAGATAGTAGCACACTACTACATAACAAGGTGTTTTAGGAAATTAGTTTAAGATGAAATAATGATTTCATCTCAAGTTGTATTTTTCTATTTTTTTATTAATATTTATTTATTTTCAACATTTTTTTATCATAAAAATAATGGGTAGGAGTAGAATATGGTGCCCTATCATTGATTGATTCACTAAATTGGATCTATAGTTTTTGTTAATGGAGAGTAGCATGGAGATTGTCATAAGAAACAAGACTATTGTCCCTCATCTTGATGGAGGTCGCAAGATCTAGTTTTAGTATCCATGCTATGTAGAGTTTGGAATAAAGTGTTCACATAGGTAGCCCAAAAGCTCACGATCAAGTCTTATGCACTCCATTCTCTCGTTTTTTTCTTCAAGCACATCAAGCATTTAAATATCTAAGTGATTTATCAATCGCAGTACCAAGATTTCCAATTGGTCTTTGAATCCCTTAAGAACCTAGTTACTTTATGATTAAGGAACCTTGACCAACCACAATAATGCATTTCAAATATAGGGTTTGTGAATAATTATACTCTACTGTGGATGTTGCCTTGACATCCATAGTTAATTTGTAGGATTCATGTATTTAGACCTTAACTAGGGTTTGTAAAGGGCTTAGCACTATCAATCTCAGGAATTGTAGGAAGTTGTCTAATAATGCCTTGGAGAGCGTTAAAAACTATGACAATATCCAAGAATTGGGTTTTAAGGATAGTTTTGGATTCACTCCATATGTTTTGATAAACATAAGTGAGAATCATCCAATGTTTCTAAGGTTCTCACTCAAGTTCAACCATCTGTCGATATTACCTTGGCCATGCAGTCTCTAACCACTATCTACCGTAATCTAGAGGGATTGTAGCTTAAGATGTTTTTTAACACACATGGTACATAAAAAAAATGACCTCGTATTATTTAATATTAAATTATTCAAAATACCACCTACCAGGTCATTAAATATAGAGATCTCGAGCTGGGAAATGGTTTGTTGATCCAAGTCGATCCTTATTGGCCCAAAGATCAAAGTCTTTGGATTGAAGTGAAACTAGGACGAGATTGAAGAGCTCATTAGTATGATTCCAATGATGTAAATGATTCCTCAATTTGATTTTTTATGCACAATTTATTCTTAGACAAAGTTTTGGTCAAACCTAGCTAAAGGACAAAAGTTAGCAGACCTCCGGATAAATTTGGTGAGTCGCTACATTTGGTAGAGCCAACAAATATAGCAAAACCCTACTAAAGTTAGTGACAAGACAAGTGGCCCGATAGCATCGGGTCACGTGTCCCTATCAGATGCTGCCACATGGCACCCACTTTGTGGCCAAACTTTCCCCTAACTGACCAAATTTAGAAAACAGTTAAAAACAGTCAACAACTTTTTAAAATTTGCGATCAGTTTGTTTTAAAATCGAATGAATAAGTTCCATATTTACTAGTGGTTTGGGTTTATATAATTCCACAATTATACAAATGGTTTGGCAATAGGTATATTTAACAATTCAGTGGCAGTTACAATGAATTTAGCGTGGCCCAGCCAACCAACAACCAAACCCAACCAAAAGCAATGTTTTAAATTAAATGGGTAGTGATCAACAAACAACAGATTCGTTGGCAAACCAATTATTTTGGTTGACAATTAAAATTTCATAAGCGGTTATGTATTTGATTGGTGAATATTTTCAATGCGATATAAATATGCCACAATTTAAATACATGGTTATATTAGAAAAAAATAAACAGAGTTATAACCATTTGTTGTAACCATTGGTGTCATATTATAAAAACAAAAATTTGTGTTATGAACAATGACATTGCAACAAATACAACAAAATAAAAAAATTGGTTGGTATGACCTTTATGGATTTGACGCCAAGTCGCTCACGTAAAAATTGTGCCAATTTCCATTAGACCACGATGTTGGCTTTGGAATACCCACTAGCGACACTGTTTTTAAGCCTTCAACATTAATTCGACTGATAGGAGGGTCGTGAGGGTTGATGACAAAACATTGAGTGGAATCCAGAGCTTGGAATCATGATAGTGCAAAAACTTAACACAACAGAAGAAAGAGGAAGAACCCTGTGGCACTTTTTTCAAGATAAAGAATATTCTTTTGATGTTATGAGAAATCTTAAAGATTCCCTAAGGGGCCAAAATTGACAGTGTCAAAATCGGGTTGATTTTATACTCATTTTAATAACAATTTCACAAGGATTGCAATGGTGCAATCAGTTTGTTCATCCAAGAAATGCATCTCAAGGTCATGGAAGAAACACACCTTCTTCATTAATTCTTGGGCACAAAGTTTGATATAACAATGTGAATTTCAGAAGTGGGCCATGTTTACAATCAAAAGTATCATGAACATGAGACATACCTGCTGATGTTGTGATTTTTGTGTTTTGAGCAATCAAATTTCAAGTCACTCCTAGGGATGGTGGTATAATGATGTATTTTTCCATGTACTCATTTTCATGTTTTTGTTGAGATGAATGAAGAGACCTCCCCACTATTGAAGTAGGGACTAGAGATGTAGTCCATAGTAGATGAAATCTATTATCAAATATTGTGTGAATTTTTTTCACAAAGAAAAAATTCGTAACCACTCTATTAAAAGATCAGTTACATGTTATAAAAACTGGTAGTATCAACTACTGTTCAGTCCATAAAGCTATTACAAGTTGCCACTAGTCAGAACTGTAGATGATCACAGTCCCACATAGTAAGTTTGGTGCATAACTTACTAACTCCTATAAAACCAAAATAAATATGAAGTACATATACATGCCGAATATAAATAATGGGAGGTAGAACAAAATCTCCCAGAAGATAGTTGTAATACTAAACCTCAGGATCAGCAGGAGCCTCCTCGATAAAAGGTCGATGATAATATCTATAGATCTGTCCTTCAGTGTGTTCTGTGATGTGCCAGGTACCCCAGGTCAGCTCCGAAGCTTCTTTGGACAATTGATCGACCACTTTGTTCCGAGACCTGTAAATATGAGTCTCTATGATGGAGTCAAAAAGTGCTCTGAGATGGTGTACCTTGTGTAGCAGAGCAGACAGTGTGTGCGAGTGACAATGAGATAGGTTGTTGAACCACTTGGTCACAAGTTGAGAATCACCAAAGATCTGGATGGAGTCACAGTAAATGTCTTGAGCAAAGGTTAGAAGGAGTCTGAGGCTTTGCAGTTTGGCATAGTTGTTAGTACCTGGTCCTAAACCCATCCCGATGTAGTAGTAGTGTTGGTCATTCAGATAAAGAGATGCACCCCCATGACACCCATGGGCGTTGGACGGACTATCAAAGTATGCCCACGCCTTGTTGTGATCAATAGATTCAGGGGTCTCATGAGAGGGCTTGCTGCGAATGAATTCCTCAGGAATGAGCCAAAAAGTGGCAAGAGATGCAACACAAATCCAATCACAGTCGATAGGAATATCATTGAAAAAAATTTTGTTTCGTTCGATCCATATTTCCCAAGCCACGATTAGAGGGAGGTTGCGTAGTTTTGGTCTGTGGGAAGAGTGTTGCCACCAATATGTCCAGGCATTTATTAATGTAGCACCCTGCCAGTTAATTCTACAACCCACTTCTGTGATGACCCGAGACCAAATGTTATGAATGGTGTTGCAGTGCAGGAATAAATGGGGAGTGTCCTCGCAGTCTTCCAGACAGTAACAACATCTTGATGCCCTGTGATATGCCCTTCTATGTAGAAATTCCATGGTAGCAATACAGTGTGTAAGAATACACCAGAACAAAATTTTGTGTTTGTGTGGGTTATTCAGTTTCTAGATAGTACTCCACCACCACTCCTTTACAGGGGGTTCCCTGTGCTTGATGAGTTGGAGGTAACCCAACTTTGGAGCATAATGACCAGTTTTTTAGACAGCCCAAATCAAATTGTCCTCATGGTCAGTGATGCGGATGTTAGATGCCTTCAGAGCCCAGATATATTGTTGCCAGACTCGAGTGTCCTCCTGAGGGAGCCCAAGGTGACCCGCCTGTAGCCAGGCTTGATCCTGCCATGAGGAGTGTACCCTATCCACAATCTGTTCCAAATAAAAGATGTTTCTGTGGGCAAGGTGCTCAATGATAAACGCCAGAATTTTATGAAATTCCCCACTCCCCAAATAGGAATCAGTGCCAATGCGCACCTTAGCTCCCAAACCAATTTTCCAAGAAAGACCATTATGTAGGATGTGTGCTACCCTAGTGATAGCCCTCCATATGATAGATGTCCCTGATTTCAGTGTGATGTTGCCACAGATCCACTCAAGGGGATTTTGGGGTGAGATATATTTGGCAACCATGACCTCTTTCCATAGGCTCTGTCTTGTGATTAAGTGCCAGCCCATCTTAACCGCAAGGGCCCGAGAAAATAGGTGAATATCCTTTAACCCCAGCCACCCCATTGTTTGGGTAGGTTTATGTGATCCCATGCAATCCAGGAAAACGTGGATGCCTTACCTAGGTTGTGCCATAGGAATTGTCTGCAGATGCATTTTATCTGATTAGTAATACCAATCGGTATCCAGGCTAAGGTCATCCAATAGACCGGAATGGCCTCCATCACAAAATTTATGAGGATAAGTCTACCTTCCCTGGATAACCATCGATTATACCAGACATTTATTCTGCGCTTAATCTTAGCTATGATCTAGTTCCAGTTCTTGATCTTATAATCGTTTGGTTTGATGTGATACCCCAAATATTTGAGACCGCCATTGATGTTTATGCAGACATAGTCAGAAAGATTCCTAGAGGTTTCCTGTTCCTGTCTCATGCAGCCCGCCATGATGATAGAGTATTTAGTGCTATTTGGTGCCATACAGGTAGCCCTGCAAAACCAATTCAAGAGAAGATCAAATTGAATAAAGTCTTGTCTAGAGCCATTAAGGAAGATAAGTACATCATCCATAAATAAAAGGTGAGTGAGATATAAATTATCATTGATCCGGAGCCCCTGTAGTAATCCCCTTTCTTTAGCATTATTGATAAGCACATAGAGGCCCTCCATGACAAGGACAAATAGTAATGGTGAAAGGCGACAGCCCTGACGGAGACCTCGCCCCGCGTGGAAGAAGTCAGATGCAGTACCATTGATCAATATACTGAAGGTAGCATGACAAATGGAGCCCATAATCCAGTTTATAAATATATGAGGGAAATCTGAGTGGATGAGGATGAGGTGAAGCTAACTCCAATCAACTTGATCAAATGCTTTAGTGAGATCAATCTTGAGAATAGCCGATTTCAGTCACAGTGTTTTGATGGAGTGAAGGGCCTCCTGGGCTAAACCAATGGCCTCATGAATTTGCCTATGATTCAGAAAAGCAAATTGTTCCTAGTTTGCAATGATTTTGGATATGATCTTGTAGATGCAGTTATAAAACGAAATGGGCCTGAACTCATTGGAGCTGGTTGGTTTGTTCGATTTAGGAATAAGTGCAATAAACGTGGTGTTGAATCCATCATAAATCTTGCCCCGCACCCTGCTATATTCAATCATAGCAAGAAGGTTTGCTGAAATGAGGACGAAGAAGTGGATGAAAAACTCAATGGGCCAGCCATTAGGCCCAGGGCTTTTGTCCCGCTTGAACCATTTTAAAACACCCTCAAGTTCGCCTAGGGTGACCGGGGCATTGAGATCATCTTTCTGCTCTTGTTCAACGAAAAGTTTAAAGTTCTGAGTAATGCGCAGGATGTCTGGGAGATTTATAATTGTAGATGCCCTATACAGATTGGAGAAGTGTCTAGTACCCATCCCAGTTAGTTGTGCATGCGTTTTCGCAGTAAAGCCATTCCGATAAGACAGTTCCCAAATGGTGTTAGTAGCCTTGCGGCCATTTGCGTGTTGCTCAAAAAATTTAGTGTTTTCATCACCGGCTTGTAACCAAATAGCCTGAATTTTAAGCCTCCAATCTTCCTCTTTCTGTCTCATCAATTTGGCCTTTTCGGTCTCAAGTGCAAAAAGTTGTGCCCTGGCATCCTCATTGCTATAGCCCAACAGATCACCCCTATTGAGAGAGCCAATGTTTTCCTCAATGGTGCGCAGAGCCTCCCTTTCTAGTTTTTTCTTATTCCGAACCCACTGAATGGTAAGGTTCTTTATGCGAGTAAGATTTTCATTGATAGCCCTACTAGGGTCACAATCCATTGCAGGTCTAAGGTGCTGCCAGGCCCGAGTGACCAGCTGGTCATAATCAAGATCTCGCAACCATCTCGAATTGAATTTGAATGGGGGTCGAGCTCTATTTGGTCCACATTCGAACTCTAGGTAGATGGGCGAGTGATCAGATTTACCTCCTGATCCCACCCATTGATGTGCATGAGACAAAACAGGAAGGAGGGCCTGTTTAATGAGGAATCTGTCAATTATGCGAGCCAAAGCAGTGCTTCCAGTCCTCCTGTTCCTCCAGGTAGGTTGTATCTTGGTAGTGTGGATGTCAATGAGATGAGAGGCACCGAGATTTGAGTTAAAAGACTCAGCCAATGGATCTGGGGTGGCCTAGAGACCCTAAGATTCAGCAATTCCCAAAGAAAAATACAGATCACCAACCAAAATGAGATGGGGGACCCTCAGGAGTGAAAAGGACAATAGGGAGTGCCAGAAACTCTCTCGGTCAGAGCAGGGACCATAAACATTAACCAGGGTAAACTAAATCTCAGAGCAACAAAAAAAACATTCATCGCAAGAACACCTGACCGGCCCCAACAGTTGATCATCCGGGTAGTTTTATTGTTGATACCAAGAGCACATCCACCAGATCTACCACGAGCATTAAGTTTAATGAAATTCCAATTAGGGAGAAAGGAAGTTAGAGTAGTAGTCACCTCCAACCCCACCCCAAGCGTTTCTTGCAGGAATAGAATGTCAAAAGGCTTTTGTGCTAATAGGTCTCCGAGGACCAATCTCTTATCGGGGTTGGCTAGTCCCCTACAATTGAAGGAGAGACAAATCATGATGAACTAGCCATCAAGGGTCGTCTTGCTCTAAGGACCTGCATGAGAGAAGATTGTGTACCAGCTTCCACTTCAAAGTTAGCTCTTTTGATGGCTTTCGCTAAGGCAGAAGGTTTGCCTCGAGACTTGGAGGGAAAATTGCCCTGACTCGGCCCAATACCGAAAACCTCCCCAGATATAGGGTTGGTTAGGGATTTAAGAAAGTAATTGTGCCTCGATGAGTGAGTTTCTGAAGAGGAGACAGAATGGTCAGGGGTGGGCTCTGCAGATGAATGATGGATGATAGGGGAGAAGGAAGGAGAGGCCAAAGCGATGGTGCAACATACCAAGGGGAGGTTTAAGGATTTATGAGACTCACTCGATGATGTGCAAGGTAAGGTAATGGTAGATGACAGAGAGTGATCAATAACAGATACATTAAATGACAAAGTAATGGATGAAGATATATCTGTAAAATCAGAAGACAAAGGGCCAGAGAGAGCAGCACCCAAAATGATGAGATCATGCTGGGAAGGCATCAACGAGGTCTGTGGCCGGGACCTGGGATGCGTGGTAGTCCAAGTAGGCAGAGCTGTTGTCTATGACCTAACATCACCAGGGAGATCAGCGGCCCTCGCTTGTACACCCGCCTCGTCCGGCAAGTTGTTGGGATCTGGCTCAGTTTGTGTGCCGATGGAGCAGGCTTTCTTTGCGACCAGCCTGCCAGCCCCCTTCCTTGGACATTCTTTATACAAATGACCAACCTCATGACATTTCCTGTAACGAAAGGGCACGCCCTCATAGTCTAGAGGTTTCTGCCACCTCATCCCATTAAAATTCATAATAAAATTCTCATATAGACCATCCCTGGTGTTGAGAAAAATCACGATACGGGCCACTGCTCTACTACTAGTGGACATGTAGGAATGATCATGATCTAGGTAAAGACTAAAGTTGCCTCCTATGTTCGGAAGAGCGGTGTCGTTCCAAAATTGTAGTGGTAGTCCAGGCAACCACATCCAGATGGGACTAGCACCGGCACCGGCATTCTCTTTTTTGGGGTCGAAAAGGGGCACCCATCGCTTGAGATAGACAGGGTGTAGTTCGAGGTGCCAGAACTACTTGAGAGCCCAATCAGAATTTTCAGGGCAGGCACAAGTGAGAGAGAACAAGCCTTTGGTCATGACCCCAACCACCGGGAGAGAGTTAAGGGACTCGCTCCAGATCTCCCTTGTCCACCTCTAAAGTCACGTTGCAGAGTATTTTCGGCCACGAATCTTCCAAACCAGGGTCTTGGTAGCAGTGTTGCTCCAACCTTCCATGCCACACTCGCTTCCAAAATTTGTGTGGCAATCTAACTTATTTTTCATGACCTTGTGCAACTTGTTGACTTTGCTAACTCCCAGTTCCAGCTCAACTATGGCTTTAGATTCCGACAAGGTGCTAATCTTCTCCCTGTTGGTTAAGTGCTCTGGAATGTTGGTGAAAACCCTAGAGGCCTCCAAAGGTACAAACCGTTCCGAACAATTATGAGCTGCACCATCATTATCAAAAGGGTTGTGTGAGTTAACACCAAGTGGGTGAATGCTTTCAATATGCCAACGAGACAAATGACGGGATATGTCTCTGATTTCATTAAAGACTGCCTCCAAGAATCGTGCAAAATTTTTGGTAGCCGCACTTGCCACCGTGTCCTGTTCTGCTAGTGTGAATGCCCAAAGACCTGTATCCGCTTTCGAGAGCAAGCCAAAAGCTAAGTGCGATAGGTCCCCATTGGGTGAGATGCTCCCATCCACGGTGGAATGTGTGGGCTAAGTGGGAAAAGCCACCCCCGGTAATGGGTCCAAGTCAGACCTCACATCCTCCTCATCATGAGATTCCAGCCCCCAAATGTCGACCCCTTCTAGAGGATCCTCCGAATAGTCGACCTCGTCCTCGTAGTTACTCATTGTTGAAAGGTCAGACCATCCAAAGCCATGTAGAAACTGTTGGAGGAGACAACAGGCTTTAGATAATAGATGT
Source organism: Pinus taeda (assembly GCA_000404065.3). Taxonomy (NCBI): domain Eukaryota; kingdom Viridiplantae; phylum Streptophyta; class Pinopsida; order Pinales; family Pinaceae; genus Pinus; species Pinus taeda. The sequence goes on along the minus strand of APFE031118623.1, from coordinate 52,575 downwards.
GAAATGATTAATACTGATCCAGCTGACAAGCAGAGGCCTTGGAGCCAGTGATCAGTGCAGATTCCAAATAAATGTCGGGCCACGATGATGGGTCTGGAGAGGAAGCAGTCAAGGTTCCTTGATCAGTTGTGTCCCCACCAAGTGCATAGGGATGCCAGACCAAATAAAGAAACCCTCAGTCTGCTGCCAAAACGTGATGTAACCCCAGACAACAACAGCAACACGTCCCGAGCAAGTCTTTATATTGTGTGAATTGTCTTTATGGTCTCCATTATATTGTTATTCTTTAATTTTTTGCATAAAATGGTTTTACATGCTCTTTCATGAAATTCTGCTAACATCAACTGAAGAAATATCTTGGATAATGTTGGTATTAGAGGAATATCAGATGAAGTCAAGTATAAGAGCAATATTCTTACTAATGTGAATTGCAAGTGTGAATGATAACCAGGAACAAGCTCGGAAAGCATGAAGGAAAACTGAATTCTTTTGATTTAGAGATTGGACATGCAACATGAAGGAAAATGGTAGATGGTGATGCCCATACTAAGAATGAGAAAGCTTTCAATAAATATTTCTACAACAGGGAAAATAAGGTAGACAAGTTGTTTGTAGATTATGAAAACAAACTAATAAAGAAGGAAGATAAAGCAGAGGACAATGCTTAAGTAAATCTGGGAAATGGAGGAGAACCTATTGAACCTCCATTTCCATATTCAAGTGAATGTTCTTCTTCTTCATAATCACATTCTCATCATTCTAACGAACAACATAGAAATGATTCTAAAAACCCTTTTTTAAGTTGGATGTAAAGTTTTATTTACCTATATGTTTAACAAAAAATCTAATGCAGAATAGCTAAACATTTGGATCGGACAGGTTGAAGTGTATTTCCAGATACAACAGAACAAAGAGGTGTAGAAATTTTGAATAATTTAACACATATTCAACAGAGATTATCCTGATCATGTACTATTGTAGAAGACATACACAATACATAAGCTCCTCTACGTTGATCATCAATATAGCAGCATCAATAACAATAAAACATCAAGAGAATTCACACATTAACACAGTATGTATCCCGGGGAAAGCATCTCGCTAAAAACCCCAACTATCTGTATATTAATGATTGAGTCATGTAACATTACACAGCATAATACTTCTCACAAGTATCTCCACCTCTGTTACACACAAACAGCTCAGATCTGAATCAATCACTGGCTCAAATCTCTTCCGCTGCTTGCCTGCCTCCGTTGCTCAATACCTGCTATGAGAAACTGAATGATAATAC